>JBAPGN010001676.1:31255-83034 GCA_037355405.1 Vitis amurensis | reverse complement strand
TTTAAAAAAGAAATTATTGTATTTTTCTAGAATCCTCCTTTCCATGACCCCACAAATTTTCGATCACCAACTTGTTACGGTTCAATTGCGATTCTCAGAATAACAATTAAATGATCCAGGAGGCACCAAAAGAATGTTTGGGCATATTATTTAAAAAAAAATGAGAGAAACATAAAAATTGAATTATCCCGTTGTCAGCAGTTTGCCAGTTTCCTCCATAGTTGCCTCTAATTTCCCTATTCACAATTGTCTAGGGAGGGCCTTGAGATTTGACATTTCTTCCATGACCCCACAAATCTTCTAAGATCACCAACCTCTTACGGTCCAATTGTGATTATCTAAATGGCAATTAAATGATCCAGGAGGCAACAAAGGAATGTTTGGGCCGGCAAGAAGAAGTTTATGGAATCTTCCGCGAAACTTCCCCTTACTGGTGGTAGTGGTACAGAAGAAGTCTTGTCGCTGTCTGGATTTACTTTTCTAAGAACATAGTCAAAATACTGATTTTTATATTCAAGCAAATGGACCCATTAATGTCATATTCCCTCTCTCAATAAAAAGCTTTAAATCCATGCTTTATTTCCTTTTATTTTTATTATTTATTTTCCTTTCCTTTTATTTTTTTTTTTAAATTCTGATAAAAGAATACGAGTCTTGGTTCCAACTTCCAAGTCATCTTAAGATTAGTTTTATCTTCAATATAACTCTTGTTATGAGGTTCAATTTGTAATACACGAATACAAATAAAAAGGAGAATATGAGTAAATCAAAATTATAATAAAAAGTGGATTTTTTTTATAACTATTTTAATGTAATAATAAATAAAAATTAAAATAAATTTTTTATCCTCATATTTTGTTTTAACGTTTCTGGTGTTGAAGTTGTCCGTAAAGTTATTAGACGAGACACATCAAAATTGAATAATCCCTTTGTCGGCAGTTTCCTCTATGCTGGCAAACTATAACCTTTGTCAGCAGTCAAAATTGAATAACTTTTGACTGGCAAATTATAATCAACTTGGACAAAAGTTGATTATAATTTGTATCCTGCCTATCAAGGAAGAAAAGTGGTGGAAGATAACTGATGGTGTGGACGACATAAGTAGTGACCAGTTTTTCCAAGATTCGTGTTGGACGCGAATAAACTTCATTAAATGGATATGAATAGAGAAATGCTTCAATTGCATGCGAGTACAAGATAAAGTCCCCACCCACCCGATTTTAATTGTCTTCATGCCAAAAGATAATGTATATTAAAATGTATATTCTAGGTTTGATTTTTGGTTTAAGTTCAGATAAAAAAAAAAAAGAATTTAAATATATATAATATTAAAATATATACTAAAAATTGATTTTTGGTTCCAACTTCCAAGTCATCTTAAGATTAGTTTTATCTTCAATATAACTCTTGTTATGAGGTTCAATTTGTAATACACGAATACAAATAAAAAGGAGAATATGAGTAAATCAAAATTATAATAAAAAGTGGATTTTTTTTATAACTATTTTAATGTAATAATAAATAAAAATTAAAATAAATTTTCTTTGAGAACCCACTCTTTGATGGCAAGACCCTCCTCAAAATCTGGAACCTAAACAAGGTATTTTTAGCTTCTTTAGAATGGTAAAAACTTAGAAGTTTTTTCCATAAGAAATGGCTCTGACCAACACGAGCTTTGGATGAATGCAGTTTTCTGGGGTTGTGGAGTATTCAACTGCCAAGGAGCTGGATGTATCCGGAGGAGCACAAGTGTAAGGCCTACCCACAATGCTACAAGGCCATGTCCGGCTCGGTTTTCTTCGGATGACGTTGAGTGGAGCAGAAGGCTTCTACGGCAGAGTTTCGAGGTGCGGATGAGTTTGCTGTCTACCTCAACAAATGTGATAATCTTCGGTTGGTGAAGCCTAAAGAGCAGATCAACATCACCCTCCTGCCTTCAACATTTGAAATATTCACCGTCTCCCCAGTTCACAAACTTAGAAAGGGAGCTAAATTCGCAGGGATAGGCCTTGAGAACATGTTCAACAGTGGAGGGGCAATTGAAGGCATGGAGTGTGGCTGCATAGGAGGGCTTTGTAGTGTGAAGATGAAGGTTAAGGGAGCAGGGAAGTTCTTGGCCTACTCAAGTGAGAAGCCAGGGGAGGTTGTTCTGAATGGGGGAAAAGTGGAGTATGAGTGGACAAGCAATGGAATTCTGAGTTTTGAAGTCCCATGGACTGGTGGGGAATCATCTGATGTTCTCATTCTAATTCACTAAGATATTGGTGTGGAAGTCCTGGTTTTCAAAGGGACCATAGAAATATAGGGAAATTGACATAGCTTTTGGGATTACAAAGATGGGTCATGGGTGTTTTCATTTTTGTTCTCCTCTAATATGCAAAGTAATAGATTTTTTTATTGATACCACAACTCTTTAGCAAGCAAACAATAGAATCGCGGAATAATGGAAGAAAACAATCACACAAGAACAAACACAAGATTTACGTGGTTCGATCAAAGTGATCTACGTCCACGGGCAGAGAGCGAGCAATTCTATTTCACTATTAAAAGACGGTTTATGCACCTTCTTGCTTACATATGTTTTCCCAAGCCACCTATTTATAGGGTTTACAAGAGTTCTAGTTATCATATACCAACCCTAACCCTAAAACCCATTTAAAACAATAAGACTCGGCCCATTTAGCCTTAGCCCATGTTTTACAAGGATAGCTTCAACATATTACAGAGAAAAAATCAATTCAACTCAACAATTCTCCACCTTGAATTGAGTTTCTTTCTTCTTTCAATTCAGAATATAGAACTACTCATCTGCTACGCCCCGAAGGGCCTCAAGCTTAAACTTTGCAAACATTCACCAAGTCCAGCTATGGCTTGAACTTTTCAGTAGTAATTGGCTTTGTCAACATATCTGCAGGATTAACTTCCGTGGCAACCCTTTTCAATGGAGAATAACTTTTCTTCGATCACATCACGAATAAAGTTCAACCTAACATCAATATGTTTTGTCCTCTCATGATAAACAGGATTCTTTGCCAAACACAAAGCACTTTGACTATCACAATAGATAACCGGCTTAGGACAAATTCAAACCCAAGCTGCCAAGAAAACCATTTAACCACATACCTTCTTTCACCCCTTCTGTCAAGGACATTGTATTCCGCTTTCAGTGTTAGACAAAGCAACTGTTGGCTGCAAAGAAGCTCTCCAGCTAATAGCACACCCAAACAGAGTGAAAATTATAACAGGTCAATGATCTTCTCTTCATGAGATTCTCCTCCATGATCAGAATCAGTAAACCCAACCAATCCACTAGATACATCACCATTCCCATACACCAAGCATTACACTACTTGAACCCTTCAAATATCGCATAATCCACTTGACGGCTTCCCAGTGAGCTTTACCAGGATTACTCATGAATCTGCTCTACAACACTAAACAGCAAAAGCAAGATCTGGGTCTAATGCACACCATAGCCATACATTAAACTACCAACCACACTAGAGTAAGGCACACTCTTCATGTACTCCACCTCCTCATCCAGTGCTAGGCAATGTACTATGATCAAATTTAAAATGTTGAGCCAATGGAGTACTCACCGGTTTATATGGAAAGCCTGCATTAACTTCTCAATGTATTTTGCTGTGAGACATTACAAACAGCCTGCATCTCTGTCTCTCCCAAATCTCCATCCCCAAGATTTTCTTAGCTGCACCCAAATCTTCATCTCAAACTCACTACTCAACAACTGTTTCAGTTTGTTAATTTCAGCTCGATTCTTTAGCTGCAATCAACATGTCATCCAACATATAGCAACAGATAAATAAATGAGTCATCAGGCAATGTTTTAAAGTAAACACAACTATCATACTGATTTCGCATAAACTCATGAGAAACCATAAATGCATCAAACCTCTGTACCATTGCCTAGGAGATTGCTTCAACCCATACAAGGACTTCTTTCAAAAAACACACATGATCAGACTTTTCAGAATCAACAAATCCCTCAGGTTGTTTCATATAAATTTCCTCTTCTAGATTTCCATGCAGAAAAGCAGTTTTAACATCAAGTTGATCAAGCTCCAAGTTCAAAACGCTTACCATCGCTAAGAGGACCCGAATAGATTTATGCTTCACAACAAGTGAGAACACTTCATTGTAGTCAATCCCCTCCTTTTGTGAAAAACCCTTCGCCACAAGCCTTGTATTTGTACGTTAGGTGGATCATCCTCTGAAATCCCATCCTTTATTTTGAAAAAGCCATTTACAATCAACAGGTTTCACTCCTTCAGGCAAAGGCACAAGCTCCCAAGTTTGATTCTTTTCTCAATGATGCCATTCTCGTCATCCATGGAACTTAGCCATTTTTCGAGTCTTTACTTTCCATCGCCTCCTATACGGACCTTGGTTCCTCCCTTCCTATTCTCTTCAGCCACTGCTAAAGCAAAAGCAACAGGATTAGTGATGTTAGCACTAACACAATCCACATACCTCATAGGTCTCAGGATTTCCCTTATTGGTCTACGTGCTGCTATACTCTGTGAATCATGCTGGTCGATCACGGGTTGTTCTTCAGATGTGTCATCTACACCATTTTCCATTGGAGCATCGACCTCAAACTCCACTTTCTGGTTAGCACCCAAATCAGGTTTTACTAGTACCTGCCAAGATCACCAAACTCCTTCCTCTGGCCAAACATAGCAGATTCATCAAAGGTCACATCTCTGCTAATAATAAATTTTGGGGTTCTATCTTCGGTACACCACAGACGATAACCCTTTCACCCCAGTCGCATACCCTAGAAATATGCATTTCATTGCCCTAGGCTCCAGCTTGCCATCACTAACATGAGCATATGCAGGACAACCAAATATTTTCAAGCTAGAATAATTAGAGGTTTACCGCGACCATACCTCTTGAGGAGTCTTAAAATCAATTGCAGTCGATGGCGATCTATTTACCAGATAAGCAGCAGTGTTAACTGCTTCAGCCCAGAACTTTTTCGACAACCCAGCGTATATCCTCATGCATCTAGCACGCTGTACAAGTGTTTGGTTCATCCGTGCTGCAACTCCATTTTGCTGTGGCGTATGTCGTACAGTGCGGTGCCTCACTATACCTTCTTTTCTGCAGAACTCGTCGAATCCTTGTTACAGAATTCCAACCCATTATCTGTTCTGAGTGTTTTGACTACTTTTCCCAGTCCGTTTCTCCACCATAGTCTTCCACTCCTTGAACTTCCCAAACACTTCATCCTTTGCTTTCAGAAAGTACACCCACACCTTTCTAGAGAAGTCATCAATAAAAGTAACATAGTACCTGCATCCACTATGAGACTCCACCGGAGAAGGACCCCATAAATCAGAGTGAATATACTCAAGAACTCCATTAGTAGTGTTGACTACCCATACTGAACTTCACCCTACGCTGTTTACCCATAAACACAAGTTTCATAGATTTCAGCTTCCCGGTCTCAGCACCACTTAATAGCCCTTGCTTACTCAAGATAGAGAGCCCTTTCTCACTCATGTGTCCCAATCTTCGATGCCACAACTCAGTACAATTATATTTCTTCTCTACAGAATTAATAGCCATGGAGCTTGACACAGCCGCCGTTCCCAACCACTGAACTTTCCCATCAATGTGTAAATCCATGTTGTAATCTTGCCTTCAATCACACAAAAGAAGCTCCTTTTTGACACCCTAAGAACTCCACCACTTCCCAGGAATGGTGTACCCATTTTTATCCGTGTACCCACAGAGATCAAATTACTTTCGCAGTCCAGGGAAACATACCAAGCATTCAATGTCCTAACCAATGCCGTCATACATTTTAATTTGCACAGAAACCACTGCCTTTGACACCCAGCTCCCCCCCATCATCTCCCAACTTTTACACTTCCGTTCCACTCTTAAAAATACGTTGAACAGATCTCTTTGTGGAATGAAGCCATTGTGATACGAAGCACCAGTATCCAAGATCCATGATTCTCCAGAGCTAGATGTCTAACGTTAAACATCTTCCTCGCCCTTCTCCTCCTGTCAGAAACTACTCCTGTTTTCAGATCTTTCTGAGCTACTACAACCGCGCATTTCCATTTCGGACCCGACCAATCCCTTCTGCCTTTGGTGACAGTCTTTCTAAATCCCTTTCTCTTTACAGTGAAAGCATCTCAGTTGCAGCCTTCGATTCGAATAGAAACGCGAGCTTACTACGATCCTCCCACCATTTCGTTCAATGCTCTGCCCTACTCACAGTTAACCCCGTATTGTCTCCACACTGCGCCAAAATCCCTGGAACCAGAAACTAAGTTCTGCAATTCTTTTAGACGTTAGAGCATCGCTTAACATCATTTATCGAGATACTATCCCTACCCATACATTCATAGTATCTACAAAATTTTCAAAGAGCTAGCAAAGAAACATAACAAACCAATCATGGCTTCTGATCCTCTTCCTCAACTTTAACACCCAACTCCATTTCAAGTCTAAAATTAATCTGTTAAATTGTTCAAGTTGATTCTCTTACCTGCATTACCGCTTCTGACAATCTTCCAAAAGTATGCGAAAATCGCCTTTTCTGATAAAGCCTGTTGGTCCGTGACTTTTTCTGGTACTTGCTTTCAAGCTTTCCTCCCACAAGCCAACTGCAGTAGTTTCAATCACGGCTACTTCCCTCAGGAAAACTTCATTCTGCTTAGGGGACTCAACAGAATCGCACTATTTTGCCCCTAAGACACAACTCCTTCTTCCTCTGCTGTTGGTCAATCCTAACAGGTAATTTTCATTCCCTTTTCTATTGCTTGTGCACACTTTCTGCTGAAACCAGAAGCNTATTTTTTTAAATGATGTATTTTTAAAATATATTTTTTAAAAATAATAAAATTTTAAAATAATTATAAAAAGAATTAAGATAAAAAAATTTATCATGATAAAAAATACTTAAAATAATTTTAAAAAATAAATTGATTTTTTTCACTTTTTATATCATTCTCTTAATTATATAATTTTTATTAATCAAATTTTAAATTTTTGAAACCAAAACACAATTTTCCCTCTTCTTTCTTATTCAATACCGTGTACAAGTCGCCCTCACCGCTTCAACAGCGATCAATGCTTCAATTCTTCCAGCTATATACAGTGTACACCTCCCTCGCACAAACTCCCAAACGCAGCGCGGAACCCAGCCCCACACCAGCAGGCGGCTCCATCTCAACACCCAACACGTACTCACCCACGACCCTCAACTCCATCATCTCCATCACCTCTATAGCAACCTCCACACCCATCCTGATCATCACCGTCTTACTGCTACCCACATCCTGGTCACTTCCACGGCCTTCCATACCCATTCCATATGGAACCAGCCTTTACGCCACGGTAAACACCAATTCTCACTACAACTTCACATCTCCATACAATCATACGTTCTTCCACCTCCAACACACCACACCACGACATCATCACCTCTCAGGGGCCCGTAATCACCATTCTGGAACACACACCCATAGATCTACCACCGCAGTCATCTCTTCTCAAAGTCCATAGCACCTACCGCACCTCAGCCCACGCAAGCACTACACCCTCTAATCCGCATGGAACCAGACATCTCTATCTGCATGGGAGGCGCCGAGTACTACTCCCTCTACCCCTTATATAGCTTTCTGTTTGTTTGATTTTGTGAGTTTATATTGTTTTGGCATTGTTGTTCGTTAATTTTATTTGCTTCACTCTGCAACCATTGTGCTTTGCTTATGAATAGGCAGATTTTATTTTATTTTATTTTTATAATTGTATGTGCTTTGAGAAAAGGTAATTTGTATTTACAGTGACATCTAAAAGGATAAGAAATCTTTTATAAAGATTGGTGCTTGTTTTTAAAAAACATTTTTTAAGTTCCAAAAAAAAAAAAGGTTTTTTTAAAGTTTTATAAAAATGAATGGTTGAGAAATTGTTATTGAAAATAAAAAATAAAAAACTTATTTCAATAAGTTATTGAAAAAATATTTTGATTTTATAAAAGAATTGTATTACAATTTTTGGTATTAATTAGTTTCAAGTATTCTAAAATTATCAAACGCTAATAAATCCAATGTTTATTTAGCAAGTGAAATTGGCAAAATTGTAGTAGCAATGTTGCATTTGGGGAATGACGTGTTTTCATCTGGCTGTAGAACCGAGTCTTGTTTTGGCTTGGTAACCGGGAATCATTTATTTGCAGCGTTACAACAGGCGAAAGTTGTGATGAACATGCAATTGATATTGATGTTTGGAATGGTGATGAAGCGTCAGATACAGTGAAAGAAAGGACTGAAAGTGGATTACCAAGGATACCAAAGGTTCCAGCCACTTTGAGAAATAGTCAAGATATAAGATTGCCTCAATGGATTCAACCAAGCGTGTTTTCAATCGGTCCTACTACTATAAACATAAGAATTTCCGGATAGCGCAAAAGCTAAAGTCTCTGCTTGCCGAGAAGTTCATTAAGGAAAGTAACCAGGAGAGAGATGATTTGTACCACAAAATTAAAACAGAGACACCCCAACTTAAGAAGTGCTATGATAACCTGGAAATATCCAAATATACCGACAATCAGCTGGCCACGATGTTCTTACTGGACGGGTGTTTTTACTACATTTCATCAACTGCAGCAGGGAGGAGGATGGGTTCAGTAATTTCGATTTTACAAATCAATGAAATAGCTTATATAAAACAGGACTTGTTCTTGCTGGAGAACCAACTTCCCTATAAGGTCCCTCAAGCTGCTGCTCGAGGAAGAAAAAATTCAAAAACCGATGGAAGATATGATAGAAGATTTTGTCACATCTAATATCCCTATGCCTCGAGGAATAGTGGGAATACTAAAATAGATGTGCCTTGTCATTTGCCTCCACTTTTTGCAAGGTGCCTTCCTAGGCAGATTGGAAACAATGACACCACGACGAGAAACAACACAAACTGAGCTCATGCGTGAGAGAAAAAGTTTCCGTAAAGGGCAAGAGAGACCCATTTGGCACTCATGGTAAAAAACGTACAACAGCTTGTGGCAGCGGGAATTCGTTTCAAGCCTAGTCGACGAATCGCTTAACTGACATTTCTTTCACTTCTTACTTGGCATCAACTGGATTGCCTCATTGCTTCCCCAGTCACCCATGAACACCTCAACTTTTATCATGTTCTTGAACTTGAATAGCCTTCGAATCCTGTAATGGCACAAACCAACTTGGTGTAATCTCTTACCTATGCTTCCTAGATTCGCTCATTGATCATTGGGACGATGTTAAGGAGCTTCAAGCAGCCCGAGTACTCCATAACTTTGTTGGTGACCAAAAAGAAGTGGCCCAATTTTTCAACCACGTATGCGGCAAATTGGTAACAAATCCTAGTACTTATAAAGAAGTTCAACAACGAATTCAAGTGCATCTTGAAAAGGTACTATAGTAGTAAAGTGCGCATGTGGTTGAGTCAGTGCCGGTATACCTATTTCAGTAGCCCTTGGAGTATCATTGCTCTTACTGGTGCAATTCTAGGACTATTCCTTACTGCCATTCAGGCTTACACCCTCACTCTTCTTTCGTTCCACAAATTGACACTTTGTTTCCAACTATCCCAAAACATCCTCCCTTGTCATGTAAGACTCTAGTACTCAAAATTCATTTGTTTCTTTTCACCTTCCACCTCCCCCTCAAAACTCCTCTTCTTGCAAAGGAGTCGAGCTAAGAAATAATCCTTTCGCCTTACATGTTTTTGAAAGAGGTTATGTACTCGTATGCATGTCAAAAGTTCCATCATGCCTACTTATTTTATTTTGGTTTGTTTTACGAGTTATTTAACATTATCCTTTTGTGTGGGTCAATAAATATGAATGATTTCCATTTAAGTTAATGTAATAATGGACAAAGATGTCCCTTCCAATACGTGCCACTGTTATTTTCGTTTGATTATAAAATACTTGGATTTTTAATATTTTATTTTATTAAGTATTAAAAAAAATTAGAAAAAGTTAAATATTTTAATTTTTTTAAATGAAATAATAAACAACTTGAATTGAAAACAAATCACTTTTTATAAAAAACTGAAAAAATAATACCCTCTTAATATCATATTATTTACTTTTAAAATTAAATCTTATTTATTTTGTGTGAATACAAAAAAAATAAAAATCCAAATTTTGAATAATTATTATAAATTCAGCTCTTTTCAAACCTTAAATGAAAAAGATAAAAAAAAAAAAATTGAATTTGATTGCAATATTTATTCCTCCTCAATATTTGGATTTCCTATTGGTTTACTTATTTAAGGGAAAACAAAATAAGAAAAAAACCCTAAATATGACTTCTTATTTGGAAAAGACAGACTGTGAAAAACCAAATTCGGGTCCGAGAGTCAGGTTACTTATTAGGAAAGTATGGTAAAGACCGTAACACCCATCTAAGTCCTTAAAAACGGGTCTCTACTAAATAAAGGTAAAACAAATGTGACAATTGATAACGAAATCAATGTATATCAATGAGATGATCAAATAATAAAATGAATCATGTATAAGAATAAGCAAAATGAGAGTGAAATCGTATCTTAGCAGCAAGTAATAATGCGATATCATGAAAACAAGGTTAATTCAAGTATAAAATTATCACATGCATATTAAAGAGCAAGACAAAAATCAAGTAATATTCATTAAGTATAACGGTTGACAATCATAAGAGAAAACTTATATGTAGGGCCCCACCAAAGTCTAATTGATTTTGCATGAATTAATCCCACAAATTCCATTTGTTTTGGAATTATGAAAATCATATCATGCTTATTTAAAATCAAGAGAAACAAAATATTATTTGAAAATAAAAGAAAATTTGTGAAAGTACTTACCTGAAGGGAAATGTAGCAAGTTTATTAAAAACGAGATTTTTTTTACCTAAAATCTTAATAAAGGATGAAAAGTTGTAGAATTAAAAAATATTTGAAAACTGAAGTGGAATTAAAATTATTTGATAAATTGGAGTTTTGAAAATTAGATTTTGAAAAATTATTTGAAAATTGAACTTTTGAAAATTATTTGAGAATTGAAGTTTTGAAAATGATTGAAAATTGGATTTTGAAAATTATTTAAAAATTTTTGGAATTTTGAAAATTATTTGAGAATTGGGATTTTAGAAATTAGATTTAAGAATTAGATTTTTGGAAATTAAATTTGAAAGAAATTGGAGTTCTGAAAATTAATTGAGAATTGGAGTTTTGGAAATTAAATTTAAGAATTGAAATTTTGGAAATTAATAATGAAAGAAATTGGAGTTTTGGAAATTAGAGTTTTGAAGATTATATTAAAGAATTGAAGTTTTGAAAATTATTTGAAAATAGAAGTTTTGGAAATTAAATTTAAAAATTGAAAATTTGGAAATTAATTTTGATATCAAAATATGAAGAATTAAAAATGATGAAATGTGGTGGTGGGATTGCATGCCAAGGTGGCCATGTATGAGCGTGGGCTCGGGATGGAGTGGTTAGGAGGCAAACTATTTGGGAACCACCAAGTATTGAAGACGTTGGGAACAAGCATGCATATGGGCTGCATACACATGAGAGAGAGAATGGGAAGATACTTGGGTGGAGGAAAAGGTGAGAAAAATGGGTATGATGGCTGCATATGCATGAGAGAGAATGAGAAGATATTTGAGTGGATGAAAAGGTGAGAAAAATGGGTATGATGGCTGCATATGCATGAAGAGAATGAGAATATATTTGAGTGGATGAAAAGGTGAGAAAAATGGGTATGATGACTGCATAAGAGAGAATAAGAAGATATTTGAGTGGAGGAAAAGGTGAGAAAAATGGGTATGATGGCTGCATGTAACTGTTATCTTTCTTTGAATTTCAAATGCAAAAATCAAACATGTCGGGCTGCCCGCTGCACTAGTTCCTCCATTTCTTGTGGCTGTTTTGATTTTCATTGTTTGGAATCCACTCCACAAAGTGGGAAGAGTTCATGTTTTGAGCATTAATCATTTGTTCATCTACATTTTTTTTTAATGCTCATCTTACCCTTGAACATAATTGAGGCAATAAGGTGGCAGTCGTGTCATGGGTCTGCAGCACGCATCGTGTTCTTGGCATCCTATATCTGCTGGGTGAGCGCGGGGACTGGTAGTGCACGGTACTGCTGAGACCCATGAGAGATGAGAAGAGCAAGCCCAACCAAGAAGAAGTGTAGCCGGGAGAAAAGAATGAGGTTTGCCAAAGGTTTTCGGAGGTCGGAATTGAGTTGGCCTGAGAACCTGAGGCAGCAAGTAACCCCACTCATAGTTACAAAAAACAAATGGTTCGGATCACCAAAGCTAGGAGTAGTTAGCTTGAGAGTCCTGAAACAAATATCATGAAGAGCTTCATTGTCTAGAACCATACATTCGTCAACATTCTCTACCAACTAGTGACATCAAGAGGGTGGCATTATATGGCTCCACAACTGTGTCAGAGACCTTTGGAGATGAGAACACAGTGAATGTGGGCATCATTCTACCAGGGTATTCCTTCCTGATTTTTGAGATTAGCAAGGTACCCATCCTAGAATCTGTACCTCCATTAATTTCTGCCCTTAATGGAACATGGTAAGCAGGCCATGCAATCATAGAGATGAAAAAGATAACCGAGAGGTCTGGTAGAGGCTTGGGTATAGGTGGATGGCTGCAAGCGTGTAGGGAATTGGTAGAAAAGAATTTCATGGGAATCAACTTTTTCACTGGCTTATCCACATGTCCCGTAGCCAATTTCTAACATCATCAGCTGGTGATACACACAATGCTATGCACCCGGAACACCCACAGAAAACAAATGAGGATAACAAGAAAACAGAGCATGAAGAAAAGAAAAAAAAAATGCACCAGTGAACTTACCTGAGAGCTCCTCCAAAGCACATAGTTGGATTCCTCAATTCTCTTCCTCCACAACTCCAATTCTTTCCCTTTTCAGCTCTCTTTCAAACTTCTTCTCTGTTTCTTTCTCCAAAAAAACGTCTCCTTCCCCTTCACCCTGGTACTCTGTTTTTCCTTTTCTTCTTTCCCATCCCAGCTCCACCAGCTTTACTGCTCACCATCTACTAATCTCCCATCCGTTCAGAAAAAGTCCCCATCTCAACCACCACCATGTGGGGTATTTTTATTACACATACATCGAGAAAACTAATTTTTATATTTGATCATCAAATAAGATTTATTACAAAAAAATAATTAAGAACGATTATAAGAACTATTATGAAAAACTATCTTTTAAAAAATATTCCAAAACATGCCCTTACCTAAAGAAAATTAATGAATTATGTTAGGAATGGGCTGGTCATGGGCCCATTTATTGGGCTTGTCATTAACTATTGAGTTTTTCTTTTGTTTAACATCATCATGTTCACGACTTGGTGATGCACTCCCATATTCCTTTATGAGACTCAATGTTTTATGATACAAAATTAATTAAAGAAGATCTTCAGCGTGTTCTTTGGACAGGGCTTTTTCAATCTTGGGGCCTGAACAGGCGAGAGGGCCAAGCCCATATCTAGTTTTGTCGGCGGAGGATACCCGACTCGCGACGTGCATCGCGCCCGTTTGGCACCAAAAATGCACATTTTTTATATTTTAATTTTAATTTTGAAAAGAAAGGAAAATCAGATTAATTTTTTGAAAATAAAATATTACTAAAACAATAACACACGACTTTTCGCATTTCTACCAGTTTCATTATAAATATTACGCCTTTTAATAAAAATGATAAATAGAAATACATCTGAGAAAAAAAATCATTTTCGTTCTCAGTCAATAAACAGACCTTTCCTTCAATATTCTAACAGTATTTTCCGAATTTCCCTCCACTACAAACCCTAAACTGGTCGAAACTCGCAGACGAACTGGTAGCAGCAGCAGCAGCAGCAGCAAGAGGCATGGCGGGTGTGGCTCCTATTCCAATGGATACATTCAAATTAGGGTTTATAGGAGCTGGAAAAATGGCAGAGAGCATTGCGAAAGGAGTCGTCCATTCAGGCCTCATGCCCGCTTCCCGAATCTCTACTGCTCCTAGAAGTTCGAGTCGCCAAGATGCCTTTGAATCATTTGGCGTCAAAATTTTCGAAACCAATCAGCGGGTATCATCTCTTTCTTACTTCTGTTTGATTTCTGAGAAAATGATGCAAAATTAAATGAATGAGTTTTTATTTTTTTTAAAAGGATTTTTGTGGTATGGACCCGACAAAGCGAAGTGCTTCACTTAATACAGCAATCTCTCTGCCTGTCTATATGTTTGGCTAGGAAAAGAACAAATGGACATCTTGAATTATGAAAATTTTCATTTTCTTGGACCTCGATGAGGAAATGACTTCATTTTCCTCCATTTTCACAGCAACCAAACAGAGGGTTATGCTCTGATGGTTGCAGAGAAAATGCTGGAAAAGAAAAGAAAAGAGTAAACGTGAGTGTCAAGTATTATCAGGATCGTACAGTTGTGTTTTATTTTGTGAGACAATGAAAGACAGAAAACATGAATTTCCGACCTTTTCTCTTGTCCTGACCCCGTTGGTTGCCGAGGCAAGCAAAGAAAAGGAAACAAATAAAACAATTAAAATCTTAAAATATTTTTCCATGCACAGGACCTGTAACATGGTTGTCCAAAGCTCACCTAGACAAAGAAAAACACAAGAGAAGCCCAAGGAGCCTGCTTTTGGGAATGGGCAAAGCCCAAGGCACAAGAAACATGTCTTTCAATTTTGTATCATTTAAAATGTTTTCCTAGATACTGTTCAGTAAAAGCAAAGATATTATGCAACTGCCTAGCAATCCCGAGTTTCAAAATATTTTGTGAATTTTTAGCTGAAATTATCCTCATTTTAAAATTTTTTATTTATTTATGGGGATTTCACTTTATTTTCTGTCTTTAAAGTTTCTATATTTCATCTAATTTTTCTTGCAATTCTTCATTTCTTCTTTTGACTTTACATGGTGATGTATGCCTATTTTAAAAAAAATAAAAATTACATTGTGTTGTATACCTCGCTTATACATGGTTGACTAATTTGTTTTCAATATAATCATATTGAGTATTTGAGTCAGCCGGAAGAATGACCTATGCAGTCCTTCTTATGTTCTTTTGGCCCTTTGTGTTAATGCATTGTTGTGAATTGGTTGTAATGTTTTTATTGAACATTGAATGCGTTAGTTGTGCCTTGCATGGTTCAGGTGAGCAGATTGTGCTGCCCCTGGTGCTTAGGTGCTTTATGTGCATGTTGGGCCTTTACTATGGACCAGAGATAACAGAATCATGACTCAAATTTTTCATGATTTGGGACCCAACTAAAATTATTCACTCAACTTAGTGAACTATGTCGACTTGGTTGAGTTGAGACTTCCAAATTACAAAACAATAACAGTGGAAAGCATCGCACTAGATACTTTCTTTCTTTTTAATTCTGAACAACCATGTTTATAGAAACAAATTCGTGTTTCATGGTAGAGGTATGAAGTGGTCATCATCGATTTCTTTTGGTTAATTGCAACTCCATTCTTGATCTCATGAACACAGGTAGTTGAAGACAGTGATGTGGTTGTTTTTTCTGTGAAACCTCAAGTTGGTAAGCCTCGAGTCTATTGCACAATTTGCTACTCCCTATTTTCTTATCGTTTCTCACCTTTCATTTTATTTGTCCTTTTAGTTGTCAGCTGTGAAAAGAGAGAAAAAAGGAGAATCCCTAATTTTTGTTATTAAAAACTATTAATAATACACATTGGACTTGAGTATATATATATACATGCTAGTGGGACCCACAATACAATAAGGAAAAAAAGAAAAAGTAAATAACTGAAATAACTGTACATTATCTAACACTCTCCCTCAAGCTGGAGCATATATGTTATATGCACCAAGCTTATTACAAATGTATTTAATTCTAGGACTTCTGAGAGATTTAGTAAAAATATCTGCTAGTTGGTCATTTGAATTAACAAAACTAGTCGCCACACATCCTGATGCGATCTTCTCTCTAATGAAGTGACAGTCAACTTTAATGTGTTTGGTCCTTTTATGGAAGACTGAATTGGATGCAATATGCAAAGCGGCTTGGTTGTCACAGATGAGCTTCATCTGTTCATCCTTTCCAAATCTCAACTCCCGAAGAAGATGTTTCAGCCATATGAGTTCACATGTTGCCAGAGCCATAACTCGATACTCGGCTTCAGCACTAGATCTGACCACTACATCTTGTTTCTTACTCTTCTAGGATATTAGGTTACCTTCAATAACAACATAATACCCGGAAGTGGAACGTCTATTTGTGGGTGAGCCAACCCAATCTGCATATGTGTAACCAACAACCTGGGTATGACCTCTGTTCTCGTACAACACACCTTGGCCTGGCGTGCTTTTGATATATCAAAGAATGCAGATTACACCATCCCAATGGCTATCACATGGTGACCGTAGGAATTGACTAACAACACTTACAGGAAAAGAAATGTCTGGACGAGTAATGGTGAGGTAGTTCAATTTACCTACAAGTCGCGGATATCTCCCAGTATCTCCTAAAGGCTCTCCCTGTCCTGGTATAAGTTTGACATTTGGATCCATAGGAGTGTCTATCGGTTTACAGTCTAACATACCGGTTTCTTCCAAGATGTCTAAAGCATACTTCCTTTGGGAAAGAACCACACCGGAACTGGATTGAGCTATCTCAATCCCTAAGAAATACTTGAGTTTCCCCAAGTCTTTAGGCTGAAAATGAGTGAAAAAATGTTGCTTTAGTTTCTGAATACCATTCTGATCACTGCTTGTAATGACGATGTCGTCCACATAAACTACTAAATAAATACACTGCCCCGAAGAGTCATGATGATAGAAAACGGAATGGTCTGCTGTACTGCGGAACATGCCAAACTCCTGAACAACAGAACTAAAACGGTTAAACCATGATCGAGGAGATTGTTTCAAGCCAAACCATGCTTGAGGAGATTGTTTCAAGCCATATAGAGAACGGCGTAACCTACACACTAAACCAGACTCGCCTTGAGCAACAAAACCAGGTGGTTGCTCCATATAAACTTTCTCAGCAAGATCCCCATGGAGGAAAACATTTTTAATATCTAACTGATAAAGAGGCCAAGAACGCATAGCAGCCATGGAGAGCAATAGACGAACAGAAGCTATCTTGGCAACAGGAGAGAAAGTGTCACCATAATCAGAACCATAAACCTGAGTATAGCCTTTAGCAACTAAGCGGGCCTTAAGGCGATCAACCTGACCATCAGGGCCCACCTTAACTGTGTAGACCCAACGACAACCAACTGTAGATTTACCAGAGGGTAAAACAACAAGATCCCAAGTGTCATTGGAGTGTAAAGCAGTCATTTCATCTACCATTGCCTGTCGCCAGCCTAGATAGGAAAGAGCCTCAGAGGTGCTCTTGGGAAGAGAAATAGAAGATATAGCAGAAACAAATGCAGAATAGGGTAAAGATAATCGATGGTAACTAAAAAAATTGTAAATGGGATGAGGATTACGAGTAGATCGATTACCTTTCGGAAGAGCAATGGGTAAGTAAGTAGAAGGAGGTAGAGCCGGGGCAGGAGAAGCCGAAGGATAAGAAGTGAGTCAGCAGGTACCTCAGCCAAAGAAGGAGGAACAGCGACACGATGACGGCGATGATAAACCTGAAGTGGGCGAGAAGGCATTGCATCAGGTAAGGAGATAATGAGAAGGGGTAAGACTTCAGAAACAGGAAGAGACTCAGAGGTGGAGAAGAATGGTGAGTCCTCAAAGAAGGTGACATCAGCGGAGAGAAAGTAGTGATGAGTTTCAGAGGAATAACAACGATAACCATTTTGAAGTCTGGAGTATCCCAAGAAGATGCATTTTGTGGCTTTGGCAGAAAGTTTGTCATGTCCAGGAGTGAGAATATGAACAAAGTAAGTACAATAAAAAACACGAGGAGAAAGGAAATAAAGTGGTTGGTCAGGGAAAAGAAAGGAATGAGGAATTTGATCGTGTAATATAGATGAGGGCATACGATTAATCAAATAACATGCTGTAAGAACAACGTCCCCCCAAATACGAAAAGGAACATTACTATGGAGAAGGAGAGTACAAGCTGTCTCAACAAGATGTCGATTCTTACGTTCAGCTACCCCATTTTGTTGAGGAGTATGAGTACAAGAAGACTGATGAAGGATCCCATGTTGGGACATAAATGAAGTAAATGGTGTAGAAAAATATTCCCTGGCATTGTTACTGCGTAACACACGAATAGAAATATTGAACTGGGTTTGAATTTTAGCATAAAATTTCTAGAAAATAGAGAATAACTTAACTCAACTTTTCATTAAAAATAAACAAGTACATCGAGAATAGTCATCAATGAAAGTGACAAAATACTGAAATCCTAAAGTAGACGCGGTCCGATGAGGATCCCAAACATCAATGTAGACAAGTTCAAAAGGAGACTTTGCTCGATTATTCAAATGCTTTGGGAACGAGACACGAATATGTTTCCCAAGCTGACAGGACTCACACGCAAGCGATGACAAAGATGAAAAATGAGGGACCATTTTCTGGAACTTGGATAGACTAGGGTGGCCCAGGCAACTGTGGATGAGGAGGGGAACATCAGTGGAAATGCAAACTACAGGAGTTGAAGGCGAGGTGAGGTGATAAAGGCCTTGAGACTCACGTCCTATGCCAATCATCTTCCCCGTACTCCGGTCTTGCAAGGTCACAAATTTATCTGAAAAAGTAATAGAATAGTTAAGAGTACGAGTGATTTTGCTGATGGAGATAAGATTAAAGGAACACTCAGGAGTATAAAGGACAGAAGTGAGAGGTAGAGAAGGGAGAGGATGTGCCAAACCAATGCCTTTAGCCACAGTTTGAGAACCATTAGCTAAGGTAACAGTAGGTAAGGCAGAGGTAGTAGTAATAAAAGAGAAAAGATCCTTATTACCAAATATGTTATCAGAAGCGCCAGAATTTAGAATCCAAGGTCCAAGAGAAGATGTGTGGGTAAGACGAACAAAAGCATTATCAGTCTGGGCAACAGAAGTAACAGAAGTTGACTTGGTAGCCTGATAGTGGAGATAGTCATCATACTCACTGTCAGTGAGGGAAATACCCTAAGACGTGGAGGAGCTTGGAGGTTGAGGCGGCTGAGGATCAGATGACTGGGCCACGTGGGCAGTGCGGGGAGGCCGCCCATGTAACTGATAACACCAATCATGAGTGTGATCAAGTTTATTGCAATAGGTGCAATGAGGACGTTGGCTTCTACCTCGGTTACCACTGCGTCCTCCTCGAGAGTTAGTTTGAGAAACTAACATAGAAGAATCTGAAGTGTTATCAGATGACAAAGTCTGAGTGGAGGAGATATGGAGGAGGCGAGCAAACACATCATTCAAGGATGGAACAGAGGAACTGCCAAGAATCTGATCGCGAACGGTCTCAAGATCTGGACGGAGGCCAATAAGTGTAAGAACTATGAAGAACTTGTCAATCTGTATTCGTTGATCCCAAACATCAGTAGTAAGAGGCATCACGGTCAAGAATTCCTCCTTAAGATAGACAATCTGGCCAATATAAGTAGATAAATCCATGTCTTGTTGTCTGACATTGACAATAGAAGAAGCCACCTTATAAAGACATTGAATATCATTCGTGTATAGCCCTTTCACCTGATTCCAAAATTGAAAGCATGTTTTGTAGGCCCGAAGATGAAGCAGAATCTTAGGATCAATTGATTGCCATAACACACTACATAACTGTGCATCTATCTTCCTCTATTATACTCTGTCAACCTCAGGGATATTCGCCTCCTGTGTAACAAAGTGATCCTCATAACCTTGACCCATAAACCAAAGCTCCATAGATGCAGACCAGGACAAATAATTTTCACTGCCAACCAATTTCTCCGAAGTGATCATAGGAGATCCAGATATGATAGAGGAAAAAATGGAACTTTTAGTAGCCATATCTACTTATTTAGAGAACGAAATATGTTTGGATCAAAGATAGTCCTAATACGGCTTCAGATCCCAGTTGAAAGAAGAAAAACCAAGGATCCGTGGCTATGAGAAACCAAATAGTAAAGAAAAACAAATGTGTCACTACTGGAAGGGTAGAAGAACACTTCCTAAGACACGTATAGGGCTTGGGGTGGAGAGGAAGTCACCGAAGGTCGTCGAAAAGGCTGTTTAGAGGGCCAGTGGAGACAAAAACCCCAAAAAATGCACTTGCAGGGCTCGGATGGCACAAACATAGATGGAGAGTGGCTAGACGGCATCAGGCGAGACTGCAGGTGGAAGCGCGTTGCCGGAAAGTGCTCCACGCACCCTCACGCGCCGGCGCGTGAGGTTCAGGCCGCCGGAGTGCGTGGCTGGCGCTTGATCGAGATTCTCCCTCCGGTGCTTTGACAAAACTTGAAGATATCCTCTTTGCGCACTTGATGGTATGGTCGGTGTCAGAAAATACTTCGCCGGAAAAGTCGTCGGCGGTGAGGATTTTCTGACGGCAATACAGTTGACCGGAAAGCTTTAGGAGATGGGGAAGGTGATCGGAATGAAACACGATCAACTGAAAGGTTTCCCAGAATTGATTTACGGATAAACCAGAAATAATTTAGTTTTTTTTTTTTTTTTTCTCTCTCTAGGCTTTGATACCATGTGAAAAGAGTGAAAAAGGGAGAATCCTTAATTTTTGTTATTAAAAACTATTAATAATACACATTGGACTTGGGTATATATATATACATGCTAATGGAACCCACAATACAATAAAGAAAAAAAAGAAAAAGTAAATAACTAAAATAACTGTACACTATCTAACATCAACATTGGCAATTTGAATCCAATTCCCATATGTTGAGTGGTCTAGCTTTATGAGAAAACTTGTACTCTGAAGCAAGCTTGGTTCAGGTTTCAGAATATCTTTGGCAATTCTCAGAATTTAAAAAAATCCCAAGAATGGAAATAAAAAAAGTTTTGAGATGTGTCTTTTTGTGTGATTTAATCAAATTTTGGTAATGAAAACATGGAAAACCAATTCTTGACATTTTTGAAAAATGAATCATAACTAGGGAAATTTTCGAAAAACGGATTTAGAAGTGCACTGCTGAATGTATTCTTTGATTCATTTTTCTTTTTAACTTTCAGAAGCAAAAGAATGGCCCAGAAATGATACCGAATATGCCCAAAATGATTTCTCCAAAATTCACGACCTTCTAGGAGAACAAACCAATTTTTTATTGGTTAACTATTTCATATACCTTTGGTTTGCTAACCACAAAAGAAGAACAATATTCATCCATCCTAAATGCTAACTGGTGAGTAATATTAAAGGCGGAGGTATTTCTCATTGTAATGGAGGATTAAATTCTTCCAAGTGTGATGGTTTAAGGTTTTTCCAGTTCAAGTGGAAGTTTGATCCTAATACTAAACTTTTTGGACAATAATTTTGTGATTTCATCTCATTTTGAGATTTTTTTTTTTTGAGAATTGCAGTTCAAGATGTGGTCCTGGAGCTGAGGCCGCTACTAACGAAGAAGAAGCTTCTGGTGTCTGTTGTTGCTGGAGTTAAATTGAAACATCTACAGGTTTGTGCATCAGGACTCTTTGCTTCTCACTGTACATAACTTTTGGATTGATGAACTTTTTTAAGTCTTAAAGTTTTGAATTGAAGGTAAATGTCCTCATAATAAAATGTCCACAAGAGGGCAGAATTCATGCCCTGTATTTGACACTGACTTAGCTCCCCCTCTCTTAATTCCACATTTTCTTTTGTTTTTTTTAATAGCTTGAATGCGTTGAAAATATCACTATAATATTGGCTTCTTTACCTTCATTGCATTTTTCTTTGTTTATGATTTTACATTTAAATTATTTGTGTACCCTTTTCAAGTGCCACCACCTAGTTTGCAAGTGCTATTTCCCACGTTCTTTCAATCTCCTAATACATAAAGCTAATGCTAAGATGACATCTCCATCCTCATTTCATTCTCCATATCCATAATGTCTACTATTTTTCCTTGAGTAGCCATTTGAATCATTCCTAAAAACAGTTTGTCTCCATTAGGCATCCTTGGATTACTTCATTTACATTCTCTATAGTGAAAGACTTAATAATTCTTAGTCTCTGGAAAATAAGTAGGTCAATACTAATGATTTGCTTCAATGGAGAAGACCTTACAAATCTCTCAGTTTGGAACATAGTCATTTGCAGGGGGATAAGGAGTCTATAGACTAGTTTTATAAATTGCCCCACAACCTTGACATTGTGGTGTAGGCTATTTAGACTTACAGGGTTGATTGTATTCCACCCAAAAGGGTGGAGGAGATGTTTGATTATATCCTTTGAAGGTTTTGATGGACTTCCTTGAGATAGGACTCTTTGGACGAATTGTTAGCCCCACTGTGATTTGGTCTCTTTGATAGGAAAGAAATGTAGGGATTTTTGAGGATAGGTGGAGGTCTTTGAAGACAGTTTGAGACCTGTTTTACTTCTCTTCTTCCGTTTAGGCTATGGTTGGTGAAGCTTTGGTAGGCATTTGTTTGAGCCTTGTCCAGCTGGCTTGGAACCTGTTGTGCAAAACCACGATGTTGATGAAGGAGATTTTTTGAATGACAACCACCTTTAATGAATTTTGTTAAGAAAACTTTTGATTGGTGTTCTTTTAGGAACTAAGGGCAGCTAGGTATTGCATGGTTGCCTAGGGACCACTTTGGCACACTGGCAAGAGCATTCTTTAATCCTGAAAGGCAAGGCTTAGCCATTGAGGTAGAGATTGTAGCCCCTTTGGAAGGATCATTGCAGGTGAAAGCTTTGAGCTTCTCCAATCTCTTAGTAGAAGGAGATTTTGTTGTAGTCATATCATATGTGACTAAGACAGAAAGAGGACTGTGATTGCGCCTAATTATTGTTATTTCTTAAGAGTTGGAATGTTCCTTTTCTTGAGTTCCTTGCTTATGCGATCATGTGTTGGATGCATTAGCAAAGTGTGGAGTTAGGCATTTGGTTTCTTTTGTGAGAAATGTTATACCTCCATGAATAATAACTTGTGTTGTCCTAACCATTGTGATGTGGGCAAATAAATTTGCCATTTTGTTCTAGACACTTATTTGTCTTTTTTATCAAACTTTGTATATAGGTTTTGGTACTTTTTGGAAGGAATTCTCATCCTTCTTTGTGCTTACTATTTCAATGAAATGAAATGGTTGTTTTTTTTTTTCTTAAAAAAGCTAAAAATAAATTTCAGTTAATCCTAGATTGTGCATATGCACTATTTATATTAGTTGTCTTTTGACAAATGTTGTTATTCTATTGCCATTTCTCTTAATTGTTATTCCTGTCAAAAGAGTTTCTCTGTGTTCATGATTTCCTCTAGTTTTTTGTCTACTACATAATTCCTACTGCATTTCTATGTTTGTCTTTTCCTCTATACCAATCTTTATATCCCTTTTTCAGTTTTCCTATTTTTTTCTCCTATCCATTTAGCTTATATGCCGATTATAATGATAATAGTGGCAGTTTGGACATTGAGGATGGGAGGATAGCAAGAACAGAGCAGTTTCTTTACTATCAGAAGCTCTGCAGTTTTTATTGTCTGTAGTTTTCACTATTGAAAATGCCACAGCATTGAACTGATGTACCTGCATATTTTGAACATGGTGTGACAGTTAGGAATTCAGGATTTCTTAGGTTTCAAAAGGATTATAGGTGCACCTTTCATATCTTGATGTGACTGGGTACTTTTCATGACAATTGATTGACTGCAGTACTGCAGGCTTCTTGATAATATTGAAGCTGGACCTCTTAATAGATCTAAGGATCACACCCTCTTTATCTTTTACCTTTTTCATAATCTTTTCTTTCTTTTGTGTTTGCCATTTTCTGTTTTTCAATCTTTTGAGAATGCTGCATCCAAGTGCCCTACCTTGCCATTTCATGCACTTTGTGCACCCTTTTCTGCTGCGTGCCTGCAATTATATCACATGGTTGTAATCCAATTTCCAGTTCACAATTCTCAAAATTTGTAGAAATTCCTTTGAAGTAACTGCTTTATTTCATTCAGGAATGGGCTGGTCACAGCCGATTTATAAGGGTGATGCCAAATACTCCTGCTGCTGTTGGCAAGGCAGCATCAGGTATCACTTCTTGTTTCCCTCTATAATGTTGAGTTTCCATTTTTCCTTTGTCGTCTTCACCAATAGTTCCTCTTTACAGTTATGAGCTTGGGAAAATCTGCGACAGAAGAGGATGGAGGACTAATAGCAAATTTGTTTGGAGCAATTGGCAAGATATGGAGAGCTGATGAGAAGTACTTCGATGCAGTCACTGGCCTGAGGTATGTGGCATTTGTCATGATAAGTGAATTTGCTTATTAAAACCAGAGCCAAAATGCTTGTATGTTTTACCTATAGGCAATTGGCTGTGTTTTCATATATAGGTTTATGAGTCCATGAGATGAGCTCATGCATGCAAAATACACATAGATATACTCTTAATAGATTTATTTGTATTATTGCTCTTTTTCTCTTTGGTAGGCAAAATAGAATATAGTAACAAGATGCCTGACAAGAAGAGGGGGTGCATCTCTATACAAAAGGAATATACAAGGACCATAAAAGCTCAAAAAAAGAGGAAAAGGGGAGTAAGGCCAGATTATGTTGAGCCCAGACCATTTACAAAATTCAACAAGAATAAATTGCCTTCCTGTGAGCCACTAGCCCTAGACAGAGAGGTTTCCGGTAAGATGCTTGTAGTCGCTAATTCAGATTGTTCCACCCCTCAGAACTTGTACTATTTCCTTCTTCCCAAATTATCCAAAATAAGCAAAAAGGAGCCATTTTCCAAACTTTCTTGCACCTTTTGTAGTTATATTAATGCTCCTTTATATGAATTGATAGAGATGGTTAACTACAATTTGTTGTAATAAGATATTCTTCCTCCTCAAACTGCTCAGTGGTAGTAGCCCATCTTAACCACAATTTGTTGTAGTAAGGTATTCTTCCTCCTCAAACTGTTCAGTGGCAGTAGCCCAGCCTATTTAAATGATTCACCATTGCACATGGATGTTTTATGATTAGCCTTAATTTGGATAGTAGGGAATGGCAGTTAGATTCACTTCTACTTTGACATAGAGCTGCTCGAGCACTCAAGACACTTGCATGCGTGTTTGTATTTATTTGCCTTTGTTTGGATTGATAAAGATTGCTTAAGTGCAATTTGTTGTAATATGATATTCTTCCTCCTGAAATTGTTCAGTGGCAGTGGCCCGGCCTATATATATATAGCAATAGAAGCTTTGGCTGATGGAGAGGTAGCTGCAGGTCTACCTCGTGAACTTGCATGGAATCTAGCTTCTCAGACGGTAAGCTACAACTCTGTAGAATCAGTTATTTACTTAGTCATGCAATTTGGTAAATATTAGGATTTTTGTTTAAATGGTCTTTTATAAATTGCCCTGTAGGGTTGGTGTTTGCTATCAAAAGCATTAAGTTCTAGGGTAAAGAATAAGGTTTAAGGGCCTGATGGCTGTGCATGGAAAATGATGCTGCATGCTGAAAATAAAATAAGAATAAGGGGAAAATAAAACTAGAATAATGAAGAGAAGAATAAAAGGAGATAGATAAATCTTAGGGCCTGTTTGGTGGCCAAAACGTTGAGAAATATTTTCATTTTTGATAATGAAAACAATGAGCTCATTTTCTATTGATAATGTGCCTGCATTTTTTTGACCGTGCTAAAGACAACATTTTGTGCTAGTGATAGAGGTCCTCTTTTATTCTTTTAAAAAGGCAGGAGAGGGTCACTTTATTTTAGGCTTCAGGGTAGGAGGCAAAGAAGAGGAGTGGAGATTTCTCACCCCCTATTTGCGGATGATACGCTGCTATTTTGTGAGCCTTGTTGAGACCAATTGATTTACTCGAGTTGGGTCCTGTTTTGGTGTGAAGCTTCTTGAAGGTTTGAAAATTAATTTGGATAAAAATGAGTTGATTTCTGTTGGAGAGGTCCCTAATGTTGAGGAGCTTTCCTCATAGTTGGGTTGCAAAGTGGGGAAGCTTCCAACCACTTATCTAGGCTTGCCTTTGGGTGCTCTGTTCAAGTCCCCTTTTATGTGGGAAGTGGTTGAGGAGAGGTTCCATAAAAGATTAGCCTTTTGGAAAAGACAATACCTCTCAAAGGGTGGTGGATTCACTGTGCTTAAAAGTACTATTTGCAGCTTGGGTATCTATTTTTTGTCTCTTTTTTTCATTCGTCATATGGTGGCTTTAAGATTAGAAAAAATTCAATGAGACTTCTTGGCAGGGAGGAGCCCTCAAGAAAAGGCCTCACCTAGTCAAATGGTCTTCCATATGAAAAATAAGAACTTGGAAGGGCTAGGTGTTAGGGTCTTGTCCTCTCTTAATAAACCCTTGCTTGGAAAATGGTGTTGGAGATTTGCTTTGGAAAGGGTGTTCCTTTGGAGACAGGTTATAGTGGGAAAGTTTAGGGAAGAACCAGGAGGATGGTGCTCTCTTGCAAGGAGGGAGGGTTATGGTGTTGGCTTGTGGAAGGTGATAAGAGGAGGTTAGGAAGCCTTTAAGGCTAGAACAAGTTTTATGGTTGGCAATGGAACTAGAACAAAATTTTGGCATGATGTTTGACATGGGGATGATCCTTCGAGAGACTCTTTTTGTCTCTTTTCTCTATTGCTTCTAATAAAGAGGCTTAGGTAGTGAGTGCATGAGAGGTCGTTAGCAGGCAGGTTGTGTGGAACTTGGGTTTCATGAGACAGTGTCAAGATTGGGAGCTACACAACTTTGGGGAGTTACTTAGGAAGCTTCAAGTGCTTGGGAAGTGCAGTGAGGATGAAGATAAACTGATTTGGAAAGTTATCAAGAGTGGGAACTTCTCAGTGAAATCTTTCTATTCTTTCTTAGAGTCTGATGGAAGAGTTTCTTTTCCCTCGAAGGAATTGTGGGGCTCTTGGACGCCTTTAAAAGTGGATTTTTTTTTCTCCGTGGGAGGTTGTTTGGGAAAGGTTCCTAACCTTAGATCAACTTAAGGGAAGAGATTGGGTGTTAGCCAACTATTGTTGTTTATGTATGGGTTCAGAAGAATTAGCTAATCATTTGCTAATTCATTATGGAAAGGGAAGGAGTCTTTGGCATTTGTTGTTTTCTCTCTTTGCCTTTTCTTATGCCCTCCTTTTTTTTTTGTTGAAAGATTTGTGAGAGAGATGGTATGGAATTTTTTTGACAAAAATAGAAAAAAGGTTTGGAGGACAACCCCTCTTTGCTTTTTTTGGTTTCTCTGGCAAGAAAGGAATCAAAGATACGTTGATGGAATTTAATGCTTAGATCAAGGGCTAAAAGACTCTTATTTGTACCGTTTTCCATTGGAGTCACCCACATATTCAAGATGGTTTACATCCTTGCTAGATTTTATTGATAGGTTGAGTGTGTGTTAGTGAGAGGGTGTTTTATGTGCTCGTTTGAGGTGTTTTTGTTTTTGTTTTGTCGTCCTTTATGTACCTCGTGTACTTGGAGTGCACCCTCCTTTCTTTGATTGATGTCTTTTATAGATTCTTGTTTGCCTATCAAAAAAAAAGAAAGAAAAACAACATTTTAATATTTTCTAAAGATGACCTATCTTCAGAAATATTTTTAAGAAGTTTTTGAAATTTTTTACTAGACATGTTTTTTTTTCCTGATAACTTTTTCTTTCTGTTCTAAAAATTGGGAAATACTTCGCATTTTTGCTATCAAACAGGTTATATGTGTTTCCTTAATGCCTTTTGGGAGTCTTGCAGGTATAAGTTTTTTAACTGAGATTCATGGTTAAAAGTGCAAAATCTGACAGGAGTTGTCTTGTTGAATTATTGTCTATGCTATTCTTGCGTACTCAAAAGCAATGGTTACCAAATTCCTCCAACTCAAAACATTGAAATTTTTATAAATAAGAAACTTTGCCAATGAAAACTCCAAGCCCTAAATAAAAATTAAATGTATTAGGGTTAATTAAATAAGAGAAACCGAGATAAAAATATTATTCACAAATGCAGACAATTTTCAGATCTCAATTCAAGGAGGCAGAACCTTGTAGGTTAATCATATCTTATGAGAAGCAATCCCATACCACAAAGTGGATATGGTGGAATTCTTCCATTTACTAGTTGAGCCCATATGAGTTTTTGAATTTTCCGACTGCCATCTTCATCCGACATCCTTTCTTTCAATTGACTGTAGTTTGTCCCTTTTCAATATTCTTCGACATTGTTTACTCTACTCTTCTAAATCTTGAGGTTGTCTCTAGCAAATGATGTGATCCCTACCTGCCCTATGACAATGTGAAATGCATGCATTCTCAGGTATTCTTGTGTTTTAAATCTTTTCTGCCCTATCTATAATATGTTCTGTGAGCTTATAAAAAAAAAACTATATCTGTGAGTCCAAGGTTCAAATATAATCTGTTTGCATTCATTTTTATTGCAGTACCCCTTGAAAGTGTCAGCAGCATGGACTTCCTTAGAAATCTCACACTGGTGCAACTAAAATTATATTTCTTCTGCAGGTATTAGGAGCAGCAGATATGGCCATCAGCACAGGGAAGCATCCTGGTCAGCTCAAAGATGATGTCGCATCACCTGGTGGCACAACCATTGCTGGTATTTATGAGTTGGAGAAGGGTGGATTCCGTGGGATCTTGATGAATGCTGTTGTTGCTGCTGCCAAGCGAAGCCTTGATCTTTCTGAGAGCTAGTCTTTATTATTTCATTTTTGGGGACTGGGATTTAGAAGGGAAAACAACTGAAGCAATTGTTTTCAAAAGTTAAGCTCTTGGCCCTTGCTTTCCTTCACCATGGCCAACATAAATATTTTACAGGGGTTATTATGACTTTTTCCTAGGTCCATTTTATGGATTGTTCTTATGGGTTAGTAAAAATTTTGATCGGTCTCTTAGATTTCTTTCTGTTTTGGGGTTTGATTGTGGTTTGTTGATTTGAACCGATTTACCTGTTTTTGTTGCAGGATTCAACTGGTGTCCCTAAAGTTCTTTGTTGCTGTTCCGTGTTTTAATTGTTTCTGGAATTTATATTCGAATATTACTTTTTCTGTGGTTAAAAACTTAAAATTATACTTCTATTGAATGTTGATTATTTAATATAAAGTAAAAAAAATTATGTTTATTTTTAATTAAACAATTAAAAAGGAAAACCGAAATGTGTGTGAGGCCTTGAGCCATGTGAACGTATGGAAGGGCCAACTCCCTTAAAGTTGCCAGACAGATTCAGGAATTTTGAAAAGAATTGTCATCTTTGCCACTTTATTGCCAAGTGTAATTTCATTTCATCATTAAATAAAAAAAGAAAAGAAAAGAAAAGAAAAGAAAATTAATTGAAAAGCAGAGCCCTGTGTGGGCCACAGGGCATAAATCTCCTCCGACACTCTTTCTTTAAGGCTCCATCTACCTTTGATTAATCTGGAATATGGAATGTTCCATTTTCATGCTTTCTCTTATCGCTATTGAAGGAGGGAATGTTTGATAAAGGGGATTTTGACAGGGTTGGTAATCTGTATTGGTAGGTTGTATTTGTGTCATATCAAAGTTTAGACAAAACTTTTAAGCAGAGAATGTTTGATTAAAAACAAACCATATGACCTAATTATTAAACAGATAACTCATTGTGTAACTTAATTAAATTAATAATTAAATCCTTATATTTAAAAATAAAACAAAATTATATTTTGTACAAGTCTATACATCAATATCTCAACCAAATATATTTATAAATTGATTAACCCATTTATTTAAAAACAAATCTAAATAGATCGAATCAAATATTTTAAAATTATAATTAGGCTAATCAATATAATTATTAAATGGGTAGGGTTGAATTAATTCATATTATGTAGGTAAATCAAAAGATTATCTATTTATTAAATGAGTTATGTAGATCGATATGAATTCGATCAAAATACAATTATACTAAACCCAAATTCAAGAAAAACGTATTGGGTTCAAGTCATATTGATGAATCGTATCAAATTTTGTAATCTTTAAATTCTAATGAGTAGGGACAACATATAACAAAATAATTTGGAGATTAAAAAAAAAAAAAAAAAACAATGAGGAATGCCTCTGCTAAGAGATATGAACCGATTTAAGAACCGCTTCAAGGTTGGGAATCCGCCGAAACTTCAAATGCATGCTAAACCAACTCATTCCTAAAGCTAATGTACAGCCAATAGCCTCGTTGGGTTCCTAGCTTTGCTAAAGGCAAGTCTTCCACCACACAATGGAAAACTGGAAAATGTACCATATGATTGGTTGTTGTCAGCATATTATTTTATTATTATTTAAACTTTGATGCGTAACAATAGAATCTTGAAAAAACAAAAGGGGAACAACTGACGACAGTGCATGGTTTATTCAAAGTCCTATTCCTCTGCAAACTTATACAATATACCAAGTTTGAGGTGGAAGTAAAGAGAATCCCCAGTTTTACAAGCTACCTCAATCCACAATAAATCCACTGCTGATACAGTGCTGTCCCAACAATGGCGGCTCCTAACAATCAAATTTCCATAAACGTGTGGTTGTCGCCAAATGAAGGGCCCGAACAAGAGGGTGGTGTTGGAGGGAGCAGAGCTAGCAGTAGTGAGCAGCCAGATGCTGCTTCACATGGGAAGCCAGGTGTCAGCTTGCTTCCTTCAGACAGTAGCCGTGATCCCCGGTTGAGTTCCATAATGGAAGATGGAGGAGAGTCCGGAGAAAACAAATCCCAGCAGTCCAAGATACAAAAGGTTCCAGCGATGCTGCGGGACGATGAATCCAACAACAAATGCTTTGATCCCTGGGTGGTTTCAATTGGTCCCTACCACCGGGGCAAACCTGAGCTTCAGTTAATGGAGAGGCTCAAGAAGGAAACGGTGCGGCAGCATGTGACAGAGAGCAAAGTAGGGGACCAAGACTTGTACAACAAGGTGGTGAAGGTGGTGGGAGATGCAAGGAAATGCTACAAAGAAGGTTCAACAGATGAATTGAATGATAGGGAATTCGCCATGATGATGTTCCTTGATGGCTGCTTCATTCTCCAATTCATTAGCTGCAGCACAGACAAGGACAAAAAAATGAACATTAAAAACCACAATGTAGCCTTCGTGCGAAGGGATTTGTTCTTACTAGAGAACCAGCTCCCTTTTCTAGTCCTAGAGGCTTTGATGCTCCCGAAGAAAGAGGTATGGTTAGAAAAGATCAACAATTTCGTTGATAATACTAGAGCCCATTCCCCTGATCATCATAAACAAGGTGGATGGTTAGATAGGATCAAGAAGAAATTGTTCAGAGAGGTTCCCCAGGAGAAAGAAGAGCAACAGCCAAAGCAACAGCCAGTTCATCTTCTTGGAATTCTACATGCCCAACTCATCAATCAAAGTGATCTGAATGCACTATCTTGCTCGATGAGCGACTGGTCCTCATACCGGTCCGCCAACGAGCTCAAGGCTGCAGGGATTCAGTTCAAGCCCAGCAAAAGTCGTCGTTTCACGGACGTAAATTTTGAGCCGGCGCTCAGCTTCGGAACATTGAAGCTTCCACCAATGATGGTTGATGACTCTACCAGGTCCATGCTCCTCAACTTGGTCGCCTATGAATCCTGCCCGGGTGCACCAGATGATTTTGGAGTCACATCATACCTATGTTTCATGGATGTTCTCATCGATCATGCCGAAGATGTAAAGGAGCTGCGATCCAAAGCCATACTCCTCAACTTCCTTGGCAGCGACAAGCAGGTGGCGAAACTCTTCAATGAGATAGCCAAGGATTTGGTGCCCAACCCACACGCTTATGCCGGAGTGAAAGGCGACATCGAAAAGCATTACAATAACAAGGCCAAGATCTGGATCGCTGAGTGGCTTCACACTCATTTTACTAGCCCTTGGACTTTTCTGGCTTTCCTTGGTGCTATTTTGGCCCTCGCCCTCAGCTGTATTCAGACTTATTTTTCAGCTTTCCCTGATGATGAAAAGAAAACATAAGTGCTACATCTAATTTTCTTCTACGTACCAGTCGTCATGGGTGGTAGTTGGATTTTATTAAAAATGCATGCAGATTTATACTGCAGGCACCTGATTTGTGTTGGTTTGATGCAAGGGTACTGTCACCCTGTGTGTGTGTGGGATAGGTCATGTGTGTTCAACTCTTTGTAACAGGAAATAAATGAGAATTTGTTCGTAATTTATTTATTTTAGTGTACCTACGAAATCAATTACCAAAAAAAAGAAAAGTCTATTGGGTCCTTCATTGCCAATTCCAAGTTTGCATAAACCCTTTAATAATGGAGGCTAGGGCCCACTAACGAATCCATCTTCCTTTAAAAGGGGATTTCATGCAAGACGTTGTATGGGGACATATAACTTCGATTCCAAGCGTTGCCTTTGTTGCACTTTTTCTTTATTTGATGGGTTTGAGGGAACATAGATTAAGATACTGCTTTGTTTGATAAGTTAATGCAAATTAGTTTCCACATATATTGGTTATATCAATTTCTTCTACAGTCTTGTTGTGTGAAGTACTCTGCAATTGAATGATTAAAAACTTTTGCATTTGATATAATTTGATCATTTTTGTTTATGGTTTATAGCCACCTTTTATCCTTTTATCACATGAATAATAAATTAAAAAAATGGTAGTAAGTGAATCCCATTTAATGATTAAACTTAGTGAATCATTTTTAATGTTCAGATTAAATTTTGATTAAAATTTTTTAATTAAAGTTTAATTTTGATTGAGTTTGGGTTAAGATTTGAATAATCCAAATTTAACTTGAAATCAATTTAATATTTTTATAATATTTATATACGTTTATTTTCTTTTTATATATGTTTTAAAAAAATATCTTAGTTTGACTAGTAGATTATTTTCAAAACACTAATAAATATGCATTTAACCTTTGACCAATTAATTAGAAAGCATTATTTTGATTTGTGTCTGATTTTAATTGATTTTGTGTTTTTAAAACATATATAACAATATGGTAGATATTATGGAAGTGTGTGGAGGTTTGAGTGCCTTGCATCTTAACAAAAAAGCATTTGAAAGAATGGGATATGATTAAAGGGTTTGAATGCTTTGAAATTGGCACTTTGTACTAGTCTTGTATTCGGGGAAACCACATATTTTCTTAAGTTGATTAGATTTTTCTTTTTTTCCAATTCTGTGTGACTAGGAATCATTTATTCCCATTGTTAAAACTGATGTGTTTTGAAATTAGCAGGTCCATGACCGGTAAAACTTCAACTGATCTAATATTTGATACTCATGTTTGGTATGGATTGAATGGCAAGTACTGCATCAAGTGTAGAAGAAAGAACTAATCCATCCCAAAGCAGATCAGTCAAGATACCAAAGGTTTCTAGTGACTTTGACATGTATTTTGAATTATCCCAAATGGATTAAACTATGCGTGATTTCAATTGGTCCCAACTCTTCAAGAAGGGAAAAAGCTCAGGTATCTACGTGTTGAGAAGTTCATAAAGGATACTAAACAATAAAGATATGAGTTGCATCGGAGAATTGAAAATAAGATTGATGACTTTTTGTGTTGGTTTGATGCAAAGGGTACTGTCACCCTGAGCGTGTGGTGAGGTCACATGCGTTCAACTCTTTCTAACAGGAAATAAATGAGAATTTGCATTTAATTTATATTTTTAGTGGTCTCTCATTTGCCAAAAAGAAACACTTTAATGGAGAGTCTATTGCAGGGGTCTCTCATTTGCCAATTCCAAGTTTGCATAAACACTTTAATGGAGGGCCCATGAACGAATCAATCTTCCTTTGAAAGGGGATTTCATGCAAGACGCTGTAATGGGGACATATATAACTTTGCTTCCACGAAAGGAGGGCCCATGAACACCCAAGTTGAACGAGCGATGGCTTTGTTGCACTTTTTCTTTATTTAATGGGTTTGAGAGAACATACATTAATTAGATACTGCTTTGTTTGATAATTTAATGCAAATTAGTTTCTACATGTATTGATTATATCAATTTCCTTTACAATCTTGTTGTGTGAAGTAGTACTCTGCAATTGAATGATAAAAAACTTTTGCATTTGATCATTTTTTTTATGATATACAGCCCCTTTTACCCTTTTATCCCATGAATAATAAATAAGAAGTATCGTAGTAGGTGAACCCGATTTAGTGATTAAGCTTAGTCAATCATTTTTAATATTTAAGTTGAAATTTGGTTAAAAAATTTAAATCAGAAATTAATTTGGATTGAGTTTAGATTAAAATTTGAATAATCCAAATTTAACCTAAACCCAATTTAATATTTTTATAATATGTATTATCCTGTATAATAATAATTATTTTTTTGTTTATATATGTTTTTAAAAAATATCAAATTATATTATATTACAATTTTTTAAAACTTTTAGAAACTTATATAAATTTATTTTTATCTTTTTATTACTATCTTAAAATTTTGTTTTATTCACTATTTAATTTTTTATATAAATAAATAGAAAAAAATTATTTTTCTTTTTAAAAAAATATTATATATAAATTTTAGTTTACACAATCCGATGAATTCAAACTCAATTTGAACTCTAAAAAAGTAAAGTAGGGTTGGACTTAGATTAAGTATATTGGGTTAACCTATAGATTATGTTATATATGAATTAATCGTTTCTTTATTTGGATTGAATTTGGGTTAATTGTATTAGATATAATTTTTAAGATTGTTTTAATTTGATAACTATAAAAATAAGAATTGAAAAATAATAATAATAATAATAGGCATTGTAATTTTGGCATCGTGAAGTCCTAATTTTTGTGAGGCCCGCTTTTTTCTTTCATTAATTTCTAGTTGCAAGTAAATAGGAAAATAAATGTAAATGTTAATTTCCTCCATATCTTTTAGGGGTGTTTGGTATATGGGAATAGAGAATGAAAATGAATATTTTGTTTTCATTCCTATTTTTTAGTGGATAGAAATGAATTTGATGATTCCATTTCTAGTATTTGGATGAACTTAGGAATGCAAGATTGGAATGATTATTTATTTCCATTCTAATGTTTGATAATAATATGAATGAAAAAGAAAAAGAAATAAATTTACAATAATATCCTTTCATGTAATTTAAAATAATTTTTTTTTATTTTTAAAAAATAAAATTTGAGGGTTTTTTTGTTATTAAATAATAAGACTAAAAAAAATATATACTCAATAAAAAAAATTAACTATAAAAAATCATATAACCCTAATGTACAAATATTCAATTATTATTTTTATTAAAAATTTGAATAATTTGTCATGCTTAAGTAGTTATAAAATTATATTTTACCAATATATATATATTATAATATTTAAATTCTCAAAGTTAGCAAATGTTTTTCCTATTTCCAAAAGAGGAAATAAAAGAATTCAAATTTCATTCTAATTTTCAACAAGTATCATATCCAAAATTATAATATTTAAATTAGAAATTGAATTTTTTTTTTCTAAATGTGTTTGATTAATTCAGTATAAGAGAATCACTTGTTGCATAGAAGTGGATGATGAATGAGTCTCTAACTTTGCAAAGAAGATAAACATCTTGAAGAATGAGATAAGATAGTAAAATAGTAAATTTAGGTTATTTTATATTATCAAATGGGTTGAATGAATTAGAATAGTACCTACTTTTGATGAATTCAAATCCGACTTATAAGTTGGATTTAATTTCTGTCTAAATAATTTTTTATTCTATTTCTACCTTCTTAACATTTATCCAAACATAGGAATAAAGGAGTATGAATAAAGGAGAAAATGAATGAGATGTCTATTCTCACTCCCTATTTCCATGTACCAAACCCCCTTAAGGTTTAGTTTTAATATACTTAATTATCATTGATTTTAAATTGTTCTAATTAACATCCTAATGATTTTATTGTTTTAGAAAAATTTACTTTCTCGAATAATTTTAGATAAAATTTTTTGTAATAAGATGAATTATAAATATACACCGAAAAAGGTAAATATTTTGATTTTTTTCTATTTAACAAAAAAATTTATAATAAGTTATGAAAAATAAAAAAACAAACTACTTAAAGTCTGAAAACAAATTACTTTTAACAAAAAATTAAAAAAATAAACACCCTCTAACTAACTTCAAAATCTAATGATAATTTAGTACATTTCAAATTAACCCATAACTACAATTTTTTTTTTTTTTACCTAATTCTTTTTTTTCCCTGTTCCCCAAATCTAAAAGAGAATTTTAAATTATATTTAAGAAAATTGTTTCTCCTCACTTTTGTGTGGATGACCTTTTTCTTTTTTTAATTCCTTGTTGTAAGTAAAAAAAGTAAATAGCCAATGATATTTTTGTTTTATTAATTGCTTATTGCAAATAAACAAAGGAAATTAACGAAAGAAAAAGACCATTCCACTCATTTCCTTTGTTTACTTGCAACATCGAATTAGTAAAAGAGCGATGAATCTCACAACAAACCTACTAGAAACGGTTTCCTCACGCGTCTAATGAAACCTTTTGCACTCCCAAAGATACAAAAATGTCTAAGAAACCCTTTTGCTTTCCGGAGGATACAGAGTTTGAGTTACATAAATTGATACAAAATTTACATAAAAATAATAAAAAAAAATCTTATCTTTTGTCCGTTAGGTTTAGTGTCTCACATTTATTGTTTTCTTTTCTTTTCTTCTTTTTTTTTTTTTTTTTTTTTTTTTTTTTTTTTAAAAAAAAGACTAGTCCACAAGGAAAGTGTCAGGTATTTATAATCAGATGCATTTAGTGCCCAGTGATGGAAAATGTCAGGATGCATGTGCAATTGTTGTCCTCCAGTAATTGGGATTTCACCACATGCTGTTAGGTTTATTTTATTATCCACTCTCAGCAAAGGGCCCCACCAATTCAAAGAGAGATCATCTTCTTCCTTCCATATGGACACACATGTTCTCACCAAGCTCCCAAACTCAACGCCAAACCTACCCTACAGCGGCGGCTCCTATTAGAGAATTAATTATAATAGATTTTCTTTTATTTTTAAATTCTTTTAATTAATTGGAATTTCCTATTTTTATATTTTGACTATATTATTTTCTATTTTTGTGTTTTAGGATTATGTATATATATTCATTTTTAATCAATGAAAAAGTCAAATAATTGTTTCTTAATAATTCCCTCTCTACTTCAACATGGTATCGAACTTAATCTTCTTAAGTGTATTTTTTTTCCCCAAAAAACCAGAAGAACTCGACAACCATTTTCTTCAATGACTTCACTCTCAAGATCCTTACCATCCCCTCCTTACAATCAATCTCTCCAATATCACCACATTGTCATCCACCAATTATCTCACATGGAGCCTTCAAATCCAATCTCTTCTTGAAAGTTAAGATCTTTCGTCACTTCATTGATGATACTCATACTCTACCACCACCCACCGTTACCATCACTGGTGTTGCATCCCAAAATCCGACATACACAATCTAGAAGTGTCTCCGTTTCATTACAGCCACTTATTGCTCGCACCACCACTTCCCTTAATGCATGGCAAATTTTAGTCAATACCTATATCAAACCATCTCGTGATCATATTAAACAATTGAAGGAACAATTATAACGGTGTACCAAAGGCTTTCTAACTTTTTGGACTTACGCCTTGGTTATTACTGTATATCTTATCAACCGTATGCCCACACCTACACTACATCTCAAGTGCTAATCAAATTAACCATGTTAATATGTCCTCTTCCTTTCTCTAATTCCTTGTTTTTTAGTAAATTACATCACAGGTGCATTAGGCTTACTGTCTCTAATTCCTTGTTTTTTAGTAAATTACATCACAGGTGCATTAGGCTTACTGCCTCATATTATGAACCATTTGGAATTTTAAACCTTAGTTTGACTTAGCAATGTTAGTCCACGAGGAAAATATGGCATTTGTCATCAGATGCAATTATTGTCCTTTGAACAAAAATGATAGTAATGTGCATTTATTGTTCTTTCAATCAAGGTGGCCCTCTGTCTTCATTGTTGTTATTCAGTTTTTGAAGACTTTTGTTACGCGTGGCCCTACAAGGCGAGTACAAGTTTTTAATGTTGTTATCTTTAGCGCAACATATTTAAGATAATCAGTAAATGTAGGCGAAGGAATAGTAAAGAATGATATTAAAAGTTCACGCATAGGCTGAGCTAAAATTAAAGATGATCAGGTTTGGTATCATTCATCGCATGACATGAATTCAACACGGTTTTTTACCTATTTATTATTATTATTATTAATTTGGATGGAGTATAAATAGGTTTGGATCAAAATTTATATCGATATGTATAATTTATTTAATAAACAGACCGTTTTGAACATTAATTTGGAAAGAAGGCTAAAATTATTATTATTATTATTATTATTTTTTTCTCACCAAAGGGCTATCTCTTAGCCCAAAACTCATGGGTGTGTGTAGGTTTGAGTTTGTAGGATCTTAAAAAATGTATTTGAAAGTATGTGATCTATGATTAAAGGGTTTTAATGCTTTGAAATCGGTTGCATTTGGAGAATGGGGTGTTTTCATCAGTTTATTTGTATTAGAATGACCAGAAACTATTTTATTCTGTGGCGGGTCCACAACACTACAGGCGAAATTTCACTGGCCCCCATTGCTAATCGCATTGGACAGTTGAACTTTTCTCAATAGTACGGTAATTTAAAAAAATTATTCTTAAATTATTGTAGTAAAAAAAGTTATTACAAATATATGGTAGTTTTTGCCACCTAGGAAAGAGGGTGAACGGATAATTTTTTTTTAAACCAAAATCGTCTTTTCAAAAGACGATTTTATTTCCATTTAAAAAATAATAATAATTCAAAAGGGAAATCGTCTCTTGAAGAGACGATTTCCATTAAAAAAAATTAATATTTTTTTTAAACATTTATTACAAATTATAAAAAATAAAAAAAATAAAAACCCAAGGGAAATCGTCTCTTGAAGAGACGAGTTCCCATAAAAAAAATCTCAAATAAAATAATAAAAAAAAAATCCTCAAGGGAACTCGTCTATTCAAGAGACGAGTTCTCATGAAAAAAAATTAATATTTTTTTTTAAAAAAATCTCAAATTATAAATAAATAAAAATTCTCAAGGGAACTCGTCTCTTGAAGAGATGAGTTCCCTTGAAAAAAAATTAATATTTTTTTTTTAAAAAAATCCTAAATTATTTATAAAAAAAAATATTAATTTTTTTTCCTCAGAGAACTCGTTTCTTGAAGAGACCCCTCTTGACTGCCGACGTCGCCCGAGATAGCCGGAATCGCCATGGAAAGAACGGACGGGCGGCAGCCCTCCGGGGCAAAAGGGAAGGGGCAACAGCCACAGCTGAGCACCCAGCTGCCACGTGGCGCGCTCAGGCGTGGCCAGACCGCCCCCCACCCTTTTTCTTTTCTTTTGTTTTTTTTGTTTGAATTTTGAGGGTGCTCCACGTGGCACCCCCACCAAGCCATATTTTGGGCCACAATTCGGCCCAATTTCGCGGGCCTTTATTTAAACCTCAAAGGAACTCGTCTCTTGAAGAGACGAGTTCCATGAAAAAAAAAAATATTTTTTCCTTTAAAAATCCCAAATTAAAAAAAAAAAAAAAATCCTCGGGAAACTCGTCTCTTGAAAAGACGAGTTCCCATGAAAAAAAATAATATTTTTTTTAAAAAAAATCTCAAATTAAAAAAAAAAAATCCTAAAGGGAACTCGTCTATGACGAGTTACCATGAAAAAAAAATAATATATATATTTTTAAAAAAATCTCAAATTATAAAAAATAAATAAATAAATAAAATTGGAAAATCGTCTCTTCCAGAGACGAAGAGACGATTTCCCATTAAAAAAAATTAATATTTTTTTTTAAAAGTCCCAAATTATATAAAAAAAAAATTTGGGAAATCGTTTCTTCTTGAGGATTTTTTTTTATATTTATAATTTGGGATTTTTTTTTAGAAAAATATTAATTTTTTTTCATGGGAACTTGTCTTTTCAAAAGACGAGTTCCTTGATGTTTTTATTTTATTTTATAATTTGTAGTAAATATTAAAAAATATATTAATTTTTTTTAATGGGAAATCGTCTCTTGAAGAGACGATTTCCCTTTTGAATTTTTATTTATTTTTTAAATGAAAATAAAATCGTCTTTTGAAAAGACGATTTTGGTTTAAAAAAAAATTATCCGTTCACCCTCTCTCCTAGGTGGCAAAAACTACCATATATTTATAATAACTTTTTTTACTACAATAATTTAAGAATATTTTTTTTAAATTACCGTACTATTGAGAAAAGTCCCATTGGACTTTGGATCTATCTCACTTCCTATTCCAAATTAATTAGTTGTTTTCTTTTCTTTTATTATTAACATTGTAAATCCATAGCATGGAAAATGCACCTTATTATTTTATTATTATTTTAATTTTATTATGTTTTAATACGTGACATGTGTACTAAGGAAAATAATTAATTACAAGCTACTACACAAAATAAAAATAATCAAAAGGCTAATGGATTGAATTCTATTCCAGTTTTATAATTTCATAAATAAAAAATAATTAAATATTCATAATAATTGATTTTTTACTTTAAGAAAGTTAAATTTATTTTCATTTTTACATTTTTTTTTACATTACTTATTGTAAAATAACAGTCAATATTTATCTTGCCAAATTGTCAAAATGTGCGTAGTGCTGTTTCTCAATGACTGAGGAGAGGTGGTTTGTGTACACATTTTGTGAAATCCTACCACATTAACAAAATTATAGAAAAATAATATGAATAAATTTTTTGTTAAGATTAATAATTATGAGGTACGATCTTTATGTTAAAGAATTTTTTTTTTTTGAATTTTTTCACTTTGATCACATTTTGAAAAATGATAAAAATGTTTTTTTGATTTGAAAGATCAATCAAAGGTTTTAAGTGGTTTGTTCCAAATGAATTCATTAAATGATGAATAATTTATATAGTATTTTTGAGAATTTTTAGATTTATAAGAAAATTTTGTAAAAACCACTAAGGATATGTGCAATACTTTTGTGATTTTTAGATTTATTAAGAGATCTTATGAAATTTTTTCTTTTATTTATGAAATCTTTTTTGTTGTTTTATCTCATTCATTAAAAGGATTCATCATTGTTTATAAGTTAAATTAGAAAATTAAATTTAAAATTTTTAAGATTTAATTACTTAATTAAAAGAATTTAATTTATTGATTTTGATAACTTGTCTAGTAAATTAAAAAAATTTGTTAGCAAAAAAAATATTCATTTTAATTCTCTAAGATTTGTTTTCTTTAGAGATGTGCAGAGATTATTTATTTATTTTAATTATTTTTTTATTTTATAACCTTTCATGTTGAGGTGTTAAATTCATGTGATTCCCCGCTTTTCAACCCCAAATTTTATTGAATTCCTTGATAATTTAATTAATTGAAAAAAAAAAGAAAAAGAAAAAGGAAAAATGGATGTCTACGGGTGGTCCCAATGACGTGAGGAAAGCTGTCCCCAGCCTCGTGATGAAGGAAAAATAAATTCGATGTCTACTGGTCCTACTGACGTGAGTAAAGGTGTCCCAACGACGCCAGGAAAGGAGAAATAAATTTGATGTCTACAGGTGGTCCCAATGACTCGAGGAATATGAATTTTTTTATTTTTTTAAAAATGATTTTTATTGACTATAAATAAATAAAAAAAATATTTATTTAAATTTTATTTATTTTATAAATCTTAATAAAATTTAATTTAATTTAATGATTTAAAAAAAACACAAATTTTCAAAAAAAATAAAAATAAATTAGTATTATTATTATTTAAAAATCAAACATAAAAAATATATATATATTTAAAATTATATATATAAAAAATAATTTAAAAAATGTCAAAATTATTTTTTTAAATGATGTATTTTTAAAATATATTTTTTAAAAATAATAAAATTTTAAAATAATTATAAAAAGAATTAAGATAAAAAAATTTATCATGATAAAAAATACTTAAAATAATTTTAAAAAATAAATTGATTTTTTCACTTTTTATATCATTCTCTTAATTATATAATTTTTATTAATCAAATTTTAATTTTTGAAACCAAAACACAATTTTCCCTCTTCTTTCTTATTCAATACCGTGTACAAGTCGCCCTCACCGCTTCAACGAGCGATCATCTTCAATTCCTTCCAGCTATATACAGTGTACACCTCCCTCGCCAAACTCCCAAACGCAGCGCCGGAACCCAGCCCACACCAGCAGGCGGCTCCATCTCAACACCCAACACGTACTCACCCACGACCCTCAACTCCATCATCTCCATCACCTCTATAGCAACCTCCACACCCATCCTGATCATCACCGTCTTACTGCTACCCACATCCTGGTCACTTCCACGGCCTTCCATACCCATTCCATATGGAACCAGCCTTTACGCCACGGTAAACACCAATTCTCACTACAACTTCACATCTCCATACAATCATACGTTCTTCCACCTCCAACACACCACACCACGACATCATCACCTCTCAGGGCCCGTAATCACCATTCTGGAACAACACCCATAGATCTCACCACCGCAGTCATCTCTTCTCAAAGTCCATAGCACCACCGCACCTCAGCCCACGCAGCACTACACCCCTCTATCCGCATGGAACCAGACATCTCTATCTGCATGGGAGGCGCCGAGTACTACTCCCTCTACCCTTATATAGCTTTCTGTTTGTTTGATTTTGTGAGTTTATATTGTTTGGCATTGTTGTTCGTTAATTTTATTTGCTTCACTCTGCAACCATTGTGCTTTGCTTATGAATAGGAGGATTTTATTTTATTTTATTTTTATAATTGTATGTGCTTTGAGAAAAGGTAATTTGTATTTACAGTGACATCTAAAAGGATAAGAAATCTTTTATAAAGATTGGTGCTTGTTTTTAAAAACATTTTTTAAGTTCCAAAAAAAAAAAAAGGTTTTTTTAAAGTTTTATAAAAATGAATGGTTGAGAAATTGTTATTGAAAATAAAAAATAAAAAACTTATTTCAATAAGTTATTGAAAAAAATATTTTGATTTTATAAAAGAATTGTATTACAAATTTTTGGTATTAATTAGTTTCAAGTTATTTCTAAAATTATCAAACGCTAATAAATCCAATGTTTATTTAGCAAGTGAAATTGGCAAATTGTAGTAGCAATGTTGCATTTGGGGAATGACGTGTTTTCATCTGGCTGTAGAACCGAGTCTTGTTTTGGCTTGGTAACCGGGAATCATTTATTTGCAGCGTTACAACAGGCGAAAGTTGTGATGAACATGCAATTGATATTGATGTTTGGAATGGTGATGAAGCGTCAGATACAGTGAAAGAAAGGACTGAAAGTGGATTACCAAGGATACCAAAGGTTCCAGCCACTTTGAGAAATAGTCAAGATATAAGATTGCCTCAATGGATTCAACCAAGCGTGTTTTCAATCGGTCCCTACTACTATAAACATAAGAATTTCCGGATAGCGCAAAAGCTAAAGTCTCTGCTTGCCGAGAAGTTCATTAAGGAAAGTAACCAGGAGAGAGATGATTTGTACCACAAAATTAAAACAGAGACACCCCAACTTAAGAAGTGCTATGATAACCTGGAAATATCCAAATATACCGACAATCAGCTGGCCACGATGTTCTTACTGGACGGGTGTTTTTTACTACATTTCATCAACTGCAGCAGGGAGGAGGATGGGTTCAGTAATTTCGATTTTACAAATCATGAAATAGCTTATATAAAACAGGACTTGTTCTTGCTGGAGAACCAACTTCCCTATAAGGTCCTCAAGCTGCTGCTCGAGGAAGCAAAAAATTCAAAACCGATGGAAGATATGATAGAAGATTTTGTCACATCTAATATCCCTATGCCTCGAGGAATAGTGGGAATACTAAAAATAGATGTGCCTTGTCATTTGCTCCACTTTTTGCAAGGTGCCTTCCTAGGCAGATTGGAAACAATGACACCACGACGAGAAACAACACAAACTGAGCTCATGCGTGAGAGAAAAAGTTTCCGTAAAGGGCAAGAGAGACCCATTTGGCACTCATGTAAAAACGTACAACAGCTTGTGGCAGCGGGAATTCGTTTCAAGCCTAGTCGGACGAATCGCTTAACTGACATTTCTTTCACTTCTTACTTTGGCATCACTGGATGCCTCATGCTTCCCCCAGTCACCATGAACACCTCAACTTTTATCATTTTCTTGAACTTGATAGCCTTCGAATCCTGTAATGGCACAAACCAACTTGGTGTAATCTCTTACCTATGCTTCCTAGATTCGCTCATTGATCATTGGGACGATGTTAAGGAGCTTCAAGCAGCCCGAGTACTCCATAACTTTGTTGGTGACCAAAAAGAAGTGGCCCAATTTTTCAACCACGTATGCGGCAAATTGGTAACAAATCCTAGTACTTATAAAGAAGTTCAACAACGAATTCAAGTGCATCTTGAAAGGTACTATAGTAGTAAAGTGCGCATGTGGTTGAGTCAGTGCCGGTATACCTATTTCAGTAGCCCTTGGAGTATCATTGCTCTTACTGGTGCAATTCTAGGACTATTCCTTACTGCCATTCAGGCTTACACCTCACTCTTCTTTCGTTCCACAAATTGACACTTTGTTTCCAACTATCCCAAAACATCCTCCCTTGTCATGTAAGACTCTAGTACTCAAAATTCATTTGTTTCTTTTCACCTTCCACCTCCCCCTCAAAACTCCTCTTCTTGCAAAGGAGTCGAGCTAAGAAATAATCCTTTCGCCTTACATGTTTTTGAAAGAGGTTATGTACTCGTATGCATGTCAAAAGTTCCATCATGCCTACTTATTTTATTTTGGTTTGTTTTACGAGTTATTTAACATTATCCTTTTGTGTGGGTCAATAAATATGAATGATTTCCATTTAAGTTAATGTAATATGGACAAAGATGTCCTTCCAATACGTGCCACTGTATTTTCGTTTGATTATAAAATACTTGGATTTTTAATATTTTATTTTTATTAAGTATTAAAAAAAATTAGAAAAAGTTAAATATTTTAATTTTTTTTAAATGAAATAATAAACAACTTGAATTGAAAAACAAATCACTTTTTATAAAAAACTGAAAAAATAAATACCCTCTTAATATCATATTATTTACTTTTAAAATTAAATCTTATTTATTTTGTGTGAATACAAAAAAAATAAAAATCCAAATTTTGAATAATTATATAAATTCAGCTCTTTTCAAACCTTAAATGAAAAAGATAAAAAAAAAAAAAATTGAATTTGATTGCAATATTTATTCCTCCTCAATATTTGGATTTCCTATTGGTTTACTTATTTAAGGGAAAACAAAATAAGAAAAAACCCCTAAATATGACTTCTTATTTGGAAAAGAGAGACTGTGAAAAATCAAATTCGGGTCCGAGAGTCAGGTTACTTATTAGGAAAGTATGGTAAAGACCGTAACACCCATCTAAGTCCTTAAAAACGGGTCTCTACTAAATAAAGGTAAAACAAATGTGACAATTGATAACGAAATCAATGTATATCAATGAGATGATCAAATAATAAAATGAATCATGTATAAGAATAAGCAAAATGAGAGTGAAATCGTATCTTAGCAGCAAGTAATAATGCGATATCATGAAAACAAGGTTAATTCAAGTATAAAATTATCACATGCATATTAAAGAGCAAGACAAAAATCAAGTAATATTCATTAAGTATAACGGTTGACAATCATAAGAGAAAACTTATATGTAGGGCCCCACCAAAGTCTAATTGATTTTGCATGAATTAATCCCACAAATTCCATTTGTTTTGGAATTATGAAAATCATATCATGCTTATTTAAAATCAAGAGAAACAAAATATTATTTGAAAATAAAAGAAAATTTGTGAAAGTACTTACCTGAAGGGAAATGTAGCAAGTTTATTAAAAACGAGATTTTTTTTACCTAAAATCTTAATAAAGGATGAAAAGTTGTAGAATTAAAAAATATTTGAAAACTGAAGTGGAATTAAAATTATTTGATAAATTGGAGTTTTGAAAATTAGATTTTGAAAAATTATTTGAAAATTGAACTTTTGAAAATTATTTGAGAATTGAAGTTTTGAAAATGATTGAAAATTGGATTTTGAAAATTATTTAAAAATTTTTGGAATTTTGAAAATTATTTGAGAATTGGGATTTTAGAAATTAGATTTAAGAATTAGATTTTTGGAAATTAAATTTGAAAGAAATTGGAGTTCTGAAAATTAATTGAGAATTGGAGTTTTGGAAATTAAATTTAAGAATTGAAATTTTGGAAATTAATAATGAAAGAAATTGGAGTTTTGGAAATTAGAGTTTTGAAGATTATATTAAAGAATTGAAGTTTTGAAAATTATTTGAAAATAGAAGTTTTGGAAATTAAATTTAAAAATTGAAAATTTGGAAATTAATTTTGATATCAAAATATGAAGAATTAAAAATGATGAAATGTGGTGGTGGGATTGCATGCCAAGGTGGCCATGTATGAGCGTGGGCTCGGGATGGAGTGGTTAGGAGGCAAACTATTTGGGAACCACCAAGTATTGAAGACGTTGGGAACAAGCATGCATATGGGCTGCATACACATGAGAGAGAGAATGGGAAGATATTTGGGTGGAGGAAAAGGTGAGAAAAATGGGTATGATGGCTGCATATGCATGAGAGAGAATGAGAAGATATTTGAGTGGATGAAAAGGTGAGAAAAATGGGTATGATGGATGAAAGAGAATGAGAATATATTTGAGTGGATGAAAAGGTGAGAAAAATGGGTATGATGACTGCATAAGAGAGAATAAGAAGATATTTGAGTGGAGGAAATGTTACAAACAAACAATAGAATCGCGGAATAATGGAAGAAAACAATCACACAAGAACAAACACAAGATTTACGTGGTTCGATCAAAGTGATCTACGTCCACGGGCAGAGAGCGAGCAATTCTATTTCACTATTGAAAGACGGCTCATGCACCTCATTTTTTCATCCATATGTTTTCCCAAGCCACCTATTTATAGAGTTTACAAACCCTAACCCTAAAACCCATTTAAAACAATAAGACTCGGCCCATTTAGCCTTAGCCCATGTTTTACAAGGATAGCTTCAACATATTACAAAGAAAAAATCAATTCAACTCAACAATTCTCCACCTTGAATTGAGTTTTCTTTCTTCTTTCAATTCAGAATATAGGACTACTCATCTGCTACGCCCCGAAGGGCCTCTAGCTCAAACTTTGCAAACATTCACCAAGTCCAAGCTATGCTTGAACTTTTCAGTAGTAATTGGCTTAGTCAACATATCTGCAGGATTAACTTCCGTGGCAACCTTCTCAATGGAGAATAACTTTTCTTCGATCACATCACGAATAAAGTTCAACCTAACATCAATATGTTTTGTCCTCTCATGATAAACAGGATTCTTTGCCAAACACAAAGCACTTTGACTATCACAATAGATAACCGGCTTAGACAAATTCAAACCCAAGCTGCCAAGAAAACCATTTAACCACATACCTTCTTTCACCCCTTCTGTCAAGGACATGTATTCCGCTTCAGTTGTAGACAAAGCAACTGTTGGCTGCAAAGAAGCTCTCCAGCTAATAGCACACCCAAACAGAGTGAAAATATAACAGGTCAATGATCTTCTCTTCATGAGATCTCCTCCATGATCAGAATCAGTAAACCCAACCAATCCACTAGATACATCACCATTCCCATACACCAAGCATACACTACTTGAACCCTTCAAATATCGCATAATCCACTTGACGGCTTCCCAGTGAGCTTTACCAGGATTACTCATGAATCTGCTTACAACACTAACAGCAAAAGCAAGATCTGGTCTAGTGCACACCATAGCATACATTAAACTACCAACCACACTAGAGTAAGGCACACTCTTCATGTACTCCACCTCCTCATCAGTGCTAGGCAATGTACTATGATCAAATTTAAAATGTTGAGCCAATGGAGTACTCACTGGTTTAGAGTGATCCATATGGAAAGCCTGCATTAACTTCTCAATGTATTTTTGCTGTGAGACATACAACAAGCCTGCATCTCTGTCTCTCCAAATCTCCATCCCCAAGATTTTCTTAGCTGCACCCAAATCTTTCATCTCAAACTCACTACTCAACAACTGTTTCAGTTTGTTAATTTCAGCTCGATTCTTAGCTGCAATCAACATGTCATCCACATATAGCAACAGATAAATAAATGAGCCATCATGCAATGTTTTAAAGTAAACACAACTATCATACTGATTTCGCATAAACTCATGAGAAACCATAAATGCATCAAACCTCTTGTACCATTGCCTAGGAGATTGCTTCAACCCATACAAGGACTTCTTCAAAAAACACACATGATCAGACTTTTCAGAATCAACAAATCCCTCAGGTTGTTTCATATAAATTTCCTCTTCTAGATTTCCATGCAGAAAAGCAGTTTTAACATCAAGTTGATCAAGCTCCAAGTTAAAAACGCTTACCATCGCTAAGAGGACCCGAATAGATTTATGCTTCACAACAGGTGAGAACACTTCATTGTAGTCAATCCCCTCCTTTTGTGAAAAACCCTTCGCCACAAGCCTTGATTTGTACTTAGGTGGTTCATCCTCTGAAATCCCATCCTTTATTTTGAAAAGCCATTTACAATCAACAGGTTTCACTCCTTCAGGCAAAGGCACAAGCTCCCAAGTTTGATTCTTTCTCAATGATGCCATCTCGTCATCCATGGAACTTAGCCACTTTTTCGAGTCTTTACTTTCCATCGCCTCCTTATACGACCTTGGTTCCTCCCTTCCTATCTCTTCAGCCACTGCTAAAGCAAAAGCAACAGGATTAGTGATGTTAGCACTAACACAATCCACATACCTCATAGGTCTCCGGATTTCCCTTCTTGGTCTAAGTGCTGCTATACTCTGTGAATCATTCTGGTTGATCACGGGCTGTTCTTCAGATGTGTCATCTACACCATTTTCCATTGGAGCATGGACCTCAAACTCCACCTTCTGGTTAGCACCCAGATCAGTTTTACTAGTACCTGCAAGATCACCAAACTCCTTCCTCTGGCCAAACATAGCAGATTCATCAAAGATCACATCTCTGCTAATAATAAATTTTGGGGTTCTATCTTCAGTACACCACAGACGATAACCTTTCACCCCAGTCGCATACCCTAGAAATATGCATTTCATTGCCCTAGGCTCCAGCTTGCCATCACTAACATGAGCATATGCAGGACAACCAAATATTTTCAAGCCAGAATAATTAGAGGGTTTACCAGACCATACCTTTTGAGGAGTCTTAAAATCAATTGCAGTCGATGGCGATCTATTTACCAGATAAGCAGCAGTGTTAACTACTTCAGCCCAGAACTTTTTCGACAACCCAGCGTCTATCCTCATGCATCTAGCACGCTGTACAAGTGTTTGGTTCATCCGTTCTGCAACTCCATTTTGCTGTGGCGTATGTCGTACAGTGCGGTGCCTCACTATACCTTCTTTTCTGCAGAACTCGTCGAAATCCTTGTTACAGAATTCCAACCCATTATCTGTTCTGAGTGTCTTGACTACTTTTCCAGTCCGTTTCTCCACCATAGTCTTCCACTCCTTGAACTTCCCAAACACTTCATCCTTTGCTTTCAGAAAGTACACCCACACCTTTCTAGAGAAGTCATCAATAAAAGTAACATAGTACCTGCATCCACTATGAGACTCCACCGGAGAAGGACCCCATAAATCAGAGTGAATATACTCAAGAACTCCATTAGTAGTGTGACTACCCATACTGAACTTCACCCTACGCTGTTTACCCATAACACAAGTTTCACAGAATTTCAGCTTCCCGGTCTCAGCACCACTTAATAGCCCTTGCTTACTCAAGATAGAGAGCCCTTTCTCACTCATGTGTCCCAATCTTCGATGCCACAACTCAGTACAATTATCTTTCTTCTCTACCAAATCAATAGCCATGGAGCTTGACACAGCCGCCGTTCCCAACACTGAACTTCCCATCAATGTGTAAATCCCATGCTGTAATCTGCCTTTCATCACCACAAGAGCTCCTTTTGACACCCTAAGAACTCCACCACTCCCAGAGAATGTGTACCCATTTTTATCCAGTGTACCCACAGAGATCAAATTCTTTCGCAGTCCAGGAACATACCAAGCATTCAATGTCCTAACCAATCCGTCATACATTTTAATCTGCACAGAACCACTGCCTTTGACACCCAGCTCCCCATCATCTCCCAACTTTACACTTCCGTTCCACTCTTTAAAAGTAGTGAACAGATCTCGTGAATAAGCCATGTGATACGAAGCACCAGTATCCAAGATCCATGATTCTGCAGAACTAGATGTACTAACAGTTAAAACATCTCCTCCTTCTCCCTCGTCAGAACTATCCTGTTTTTCAGAATCTTTCTGAGCTACTACAACCTGCGCATTTCCATTCGACCCCTGACCAATTCCCTTCTGCCTTTGTGGACAGTTCTTTCTAAAGTGCCCTTTCTCTTTACAGTGAAAGCATCTCATTGCAGCCTTCGATTTAGAACGCGACTTACTACGTCCTCCACCATTTCGTTCCATGCTCCTGCTCCTATTCACAGTTAACCCAGTCTCCACACTGCCTTCCCCAGAACCAGAAACTAATTTCTGCAATTCTTTAGACTGTAGAGCATCCTTAACATCATTTATCGAGATACTATCCCTACCATACATCATAGTATCTACAAAATTTTCATAAGAGCTAGGCAAAGAACATAACAAAATCATGGCTTGATCCTTTTCCTCAACTTTAACACCAACTCCATTCAAGTCTAAAATAATTCTGTTAAAGTTGTCAAGGTGATCTCTTACCTGCATACCTTCTGACATCTTCAAAGTATGCAATCGTCTTTTCTGATAAAGCCTGTTGGTCAGTGACTTTTTCTGGTACTTGCTTTCAAGCTTCCTCCACAAGCCAACTGCAGTAGTTTCATCAGCTACTTCCCTCAGAAATTCATCTGCTAGACTCAACAGAATCGCACTATGTGCCCTAGACACAACTTCCTCCTTCTCTGCTGCTGTCAATCCTACAGGTAATTTTTCTTCCCCTTCTATTGCTTGTGCACACTTCTGCTGAACCAGAAGCGCCTTCATCTTCAGCTTCCACAAGGTGAAATCATTCGACCCATTGAACTTCTCAACTTCGAATTTTTGTGAAGACATCTTCCTTCTGCAGATCTGAACCCAGGTGTTTGTGGGCTCTGATACCACTTGTTAAGCAAGCAAACAATAGAATCGCGGAATAATGGAAGAAAACAATCACACAAGAACAAACACAAGATTTACGTGGTTCGATCAAAGTGATCTACGTCCACGGGCAGAGAGCGAGCAATTCTATTTCACTATTGAAAGACGGCTCATGCACCTCATTTTTTCATCCATATGTTTTCCCAAGCCACCTATTTATAGAGTTTACAAACCCTAACCCTAAAACCCATTTAAAACAATAAGACTCGGCCCATTTAGCCTTAGCCCATGTTTTACAAGGATAGCTTCAACATATTACAAAGAAAAAATCAATTCAACTCAACAGGAAAAGGTGAGAAAAATGGGTATGATGGCTGCATGTAACTGTTATCTTTCTTTGAATTTCAAATGCAAAAATCAAACATGTCGGGCTGCCCGCTGCACTAGTTCCTCCATTTCTTGTGGCTGTTTGATTTTATTGTATTGAGAAT
>JBAPGN010001676.1:0-22895 GCA_037355405.1 Vitis amurensis | reverse complement strand
GAAAACTTTTTAATATCTACTGCTGATAAAGAGGCCACAGAACGCATAGTAGCCATGGAGAGCAATAGGACGAAACAGAAGCTTCTTTGGCACATGAGAGAAAGTGTCAAACATAATCAGAACCAATAAACTGAGTATAGCTTTAGCAACTAGCGGGCTTGAGGCGATCAACCTGACCATCAAGGCCAAACCCCTTTTAACTGTGTAGAACCCAACGACCAATAACTGTAGATTTAACCAAGGGTAAAACAACAGATCCCAGTGTTATTGGGAGTGTAAAGCCAGCCATTTCATCTACCATTGTCTGTCGCCAGCCTGGAATGGGAAAAGAGCTTCATGGGTGCTCTTTGGGAAAGAAACAAAGATATAGTAGAAACAAATGCGAATAGGTGAAGATAATCGATTGGTAACTAAAAAAATTGTAAATCGGATGAAGGATTAGAGTAGATCGATTCCTTTCGGAAGAGCAGATGGGTAATCAGTAGAAGGAGGCGAGCAGGGGCAGGAAGAAGCCGAAGGGAATAGGAAAGGTGAGTTCAGCAGGTACCTATCGGGCCAAAGAGGAGGAACAGCGACACGATGACGGCGACTGAATAAACCTGAAGGATATAGTAGAAACAAATGCAGAATAGTGAAGATATATCGATGGTAACTAAAAAAATTGTAAATGGGATGAGGATTACGAGTAGATCGATTACCTTTCGGAAGAGCAATGGGTAAGTCAGTAGAAGGAGGCAGAGCAGGGGCAGGAGAAGCCGAAGGGATAGGAAGTGAGTCAGCAGGTACCTCGGCCAAAGAAGGAGGAACAGCGACACGATGACGGCGATGATAAACCTGAAGTGGGCGAGAAGGCACTGCATCAGGTGGGGAGATAATGGAAAGGGGTAAGACTTCAGAAATAGGAAGAGACTCAGAGGTGGAGAAGAATGGTGAGTCCTCAAAGAAGGTGACATCAGCGGAGAGAAAGTAGCGATGAGTTTCAAAGGAATAACAACGATAACCATTTTGAAGTCTGGAGTATCCCAAGAAGATGCATTTTGTGGCTTTGGCAGAAAGTTTGTCCTGCCCAGGAGTGAGAATATGAACAAAGCAGGTACAATAAAAAACACGAGGAGAAAGGAAATAAAGTGGTTGGTCAGGGAAAAGAAGGGAATGAAGAATCTGATCGTGTAATATAGATGAGGGCATACGATTAATCAAATAACATGCTGTAAGAACAACGTCCCCCTAAAAACGAAAAGGAACATTACTATGGAGAAGGAGAGTACGAGCTATCTCAACAAGATGTCGATTCTTACGTTCAGCTACCCCATTTTGTTGAGGAGTATGAGTACAAGAAGATTGATGAAGGATCCCATGTTGGGACATAAATGAAGTAAATGGTGCAGAAAAATATTCCCTGGCATTGTCACTGCGTAACACACGAATAGAAATATTGAACTGGGTTTGGATTTCAGCATAAAATTTCTGGAAAATAGAGAATAACTCAACTAAACTTTTCATTAAAAATAACCAAGTACATCGAGAATAGTCATCAATGAAAGTGACAAAATACTGAAATCCTAAAGTAGACACGGTCCGATGAGGATCCCAAACATCAGTGTGGACAAGTTCAAAAGGAGACTTTGCCCGATTATTCAAACGTTTTGGGAACGAGACATGAATATGTTTCCCAAGCTGACAGGACTCACACACAAGCGATGACAAAGATGAAAAATGAGGGACCATTTTCTGGAACTTGGATAGACTAGGGTGGCCCAGGCGACTGTGGATGAGGAGGGGAACATCAGTGGAAATGCAAACTGCAGGAGTTGAAGGCGAGGTGAGGTGATAGAGGCCTTGAGACTCACGTCCTATGCCAATCGTCTTCCCCGTACTCCGGTCTTGCAAGGTCACAAATTTATCAGAAAAAGTAATAGAGCAGTTAAGAGTACGAGTGATTTTGCTGATGGAGATAAGATTAAAGGAACACTCAGGAGTATAAAGGACAGAAGTGAGAGGTGAGAAGGGAGAAGATGTGCCAAACCAATGCCTTTAGTCACAGTTTGAGAACCATTAGCTAAGGTAACAGTAGGTAAGACAGAGGTAGTAGTAATAGAAGAGAAAAGATCCTTATTACCAGATATGTTATCAGAAGCGCCAGAATCTAGAATCCAAGTTCCAAGAGAAGATGTGTGGGTAAGACAAACATAAACATTACCAGTCTGGGCAACAGAAGTAACAGAAGCTGATTTGGTGGCCTGATAGTGGAGATAGTCATCATACTCATTGTTAGTGAGGGAAATACCCTGAGACGTGGAGGAGCTTGGAGACTGAGGTAGCTGAGGATCAGATGACTGGGCCACATGGGCAGTGCGGGGAGGCCGCCCATGTAACTGATAACACCAATCAAGAGTGTGGCCAAACTTATTGCAATAGGTGCAGTAAGGACGTTGGCCTCTACTTCGGTTACCACTGCGTCCTCCTCGAGAGTTAGTTTGAGAAACTAACATAGAATAATCTGAAGTGTTATCAAATGGCAAAGTCTGAGTGGAGGAGATATGGAGGAGGCGAGCAAACACATCATCCAAGGATGGAACAGAGGAACTGCCAAGAATTTGATCGCTGACGGTCTCAAGATCTGGACGAAGGCCAATAAGCGTAAGTACCATGAAGAACTTGTCAATCTGTGTTCGTTGATCCCCAACATCAATAGTAAGAGGCATCACAGTCAAGAATTCCTCCTTAAGAGAGACAATCTGGCCAATATAAGTAGATAAATCCATGTCTTGTTGTCTGACATTGACAATAGAAGAAGCCACCTTATAAAGACGTTGGATATCATTCGTGTATAGCCCTTTCACCTGATTCCAAAATTTAAAGCATGTTTTGTAGGCCCGAAGATGAAGCAGAATTTTAGGATCAACTGATTGCCATAACACACTACATAACTGTGCATCTATCTTCCTCCATTGTACTCTGTCAACATCAAGGATATTCGCCTCCTGCGTAACAAGGTGATCCTCATAACCTTGACCCATAAACCAAAGCTCCACAGAGGTAGACCAGGACAAATAATTTTCACTGCCAACCAATTTCTCCGAAGTGATCATAGGAGATCCAGATATGACAGAGGAAAAAATGGAACTTTTAGTAGCCATATCTACTTATCTAGAGAACGAAATATGTTTGGATCGAAGAAAACCCTAATACGGCTTCAGATTGCGGTTGAAAGAAGAAAAACCGAGGATCCGCGGCTGTAAGAGACCAAATAGTAAAGAAAAACAAATGTGTCACTACTGGAAGGGTAGAAGAACACTTCCTAAGACACGTACAGGGCTTGGGGTGGAGAGGAAGTCACCGGAGGTCGTCGGAAAGGCTATTTAGAGGGCCAACGGAGACAAAAACCCCAAAAAATGCATTTGCAGGGCTCGGATGGCACAAACACAGATGGAGAGTGGCTAGACGGCGTCAAGCGAGACTGCAGGTGGAAGCGCGTTGCCGGAAAGTGCTCCACGCGCCGGCGTGTGAGGTTCAAGCCGCCGGAGAAGAAACGCGCGTGGCCGACGCGTGATTGAGATTCTCCCTCCGGTGCTTTGACAAAACTTGAAGATCTCCTCCTTGCGCACCTGATGGTATGGTCAGTGTCGGAAAATGACTTCGCAGGAAAAGTCGTCGGCGGTGAGGATTTTCTGACGGCGGTGAGGGTTTTCTGACGGCAATACGGTTGATCGGAAAACTTTAGGAGATGGGGAAGGTGACCGAAATGAAACACGGTCACTGAAAGGTTTCCCAGAATTGATTCACGGATAACCGGAAATAATTAGGTTTTTTTTTTTTTTTTTTTTTTTCTCCCTAGGCTCTGATACCATGTGAAAAGAGTGAAAAAAGGAGAATCCTTAATTTTTGTTATCAAAAACTATTAATAATACACATTGGACTTGGGTATATATATACATGCTAATGGGAGCCCACAATACAATAAGGAAAAAAAAAAAAAAGTAAATAACTGAAATAACTGTACACTATCTAACATCAGCATTGGCAATTTGAATCTAATTCCCATATGTTGAGTGGCCTAGCTTTATGAGAAAAGTTGTACTCTGAAGCAAGCTTGGTTCAGGTTTCAGAATATCTTTGGCAATTCTCAGAATTTAAAAAAATCCCAAGAATGGAAATAAAAAAAGTTTTGAGATGTGTCTTTTTGTGTGATTTAATCAAATTTTGGTAATGAAAACATGGAAAACCAATTCTTGACATTTTTGAAAAATGAATCATAACGGATTTAGAAGTGCACTGCTGAATGTATTCTTTGATTCATTTTTCTTTTTAACTTTCAGAAGCAAAAGAATGGCCCAGAAATGATACCGAATATGCCCAAAATGATTTCTCCAAAATTCACGACCTTCTAGGAGAACAAACCAATTTTTTATTGGTTAACTATTTCATATACCTTTGGTTTGCTAACCACAAAAGAAGAACAATATTCATCCATCCTAAATGCTAACTGGTGAGTAATATTAAAGGCGGAGGTATTTCTCATTGTAATGGAGGATTAAATTCTTCCAAGTGTGATGGTTTAAGGTTTTTCCAGTTCAAGTGGAAGTTTGATCCTAATACTAAACTTTTTGGATAATAATTTTGTGATTTCATCTCATTTTGAGATTTTTTTTTTGAGAATTGCAGTTCAAGATGTGGTCCTGGAGCTGAGGCCGCTACTAACGAAGAAGAAGCTTCTGGTGTCTGTTGTTGCTGGAGTTAAATTGAAACATCTACAGGTTTGTGCATCATGACTCTTTGCTTCTCACTGTACATAACTTTTGGATGATGAACTTTTTTAAGTCTTAAAGTTTTTGAATTGAAGGTAAATGTCCTCATAATAAAATGTCCACAAGAGGGCAGAATTCATGTCCTGTATTTGACACTGACTTAGCTCCCCCTCTCTTAATTCCACATTTTCTTTTGTTTTTTTTAATAGCTTGAATGCATTGAAAATATCACTATAATATTGGCTTCTTTACCTACATTGCATTTTTCTTTGTTTATGATTTTACATTTAAATTATTTGTGTACCCTTTTCAAGTGCCACCACCTAGTTTGCAAGTGTTATTTCCCACGTTCTTTCAATCTCCTAATACATAAAGCTAATGCTAAGATGACATCTCCATCCTCATTTCATTCTCCATATCCATAATGTCTACTATTTTTCCTTGAGTAGCCATTTGAATCTGTTGAATATAATGTATGTATAGTATACTATCTTTCCCTGTTAATATAGGTCACATGTATGGTAGTTAGGACTAGTTAGGACTCCTAGCCTTGTATATATATATCTCTCAATTGTAAGTAGAGATTAGATGAATGCAAATAAGGTTTTTCTCCTTTTTCTCTCTCTCTCTCTCTCAACATGGTATCAGAGCCAAAGGAGAAAACCTAATTTTTCGGTTTAGCCGTGTACTCAATTCCGGCGAACCCTCTCTTCCCGAACCACCCCGGACAACCTCATCGCCGTCGGATCTCCACCACGCCGGCAACCCTTTCCGGCGCATTTTTCCGGCGACCGGCAACCCTTTCCGGCGACTTTCCGGCGACCTCTTTTCCGGGCACCGACCACATATTCCGAACCGCCGGAGGCTGATCTACACGCCAGTGGAAACCCCACCGGCAACCGGAGTCTCACGCGCCCCCACGCGCCGATCTTCCTCGTCGGACTGTCACCCACGCGCCGGCGCGTGACGGCGCGTGGCTCACTTTCCGGCCACGTCCGACACATCTCCAGGCTCGTCCGGCGGCGTCTTGGCTTTCTAGCCCTCCGGCAGCCCCCCCCGAGCCCTGCATCTCCACCTTTTGTTCTGTTTTTGGCTTTCTTACCATTCCGACCACATCTGACAGGGCTTCCTCTCCATCTCCGAGGCTTGGGTACTGCTTCTCTTCCTCTCCAGGCACGTCACGACCTTTTTCTCCGTTGATTGCACCTCTCACAGCCGTGGTCTCACTGTTTGTCTCTCTCCGCCGAAATCTGAACCCATCTTAGGGCTCTCTTCGATCCAAATACGTGAATATGACCACCAAAAATCAGATCTTTACCTCTGTTCTATCTGGATCTCCTCTGATTACCTCAGAGAAATTGATTGGCAGTGAGAATTATCTCTCCTGGTCTGCCTCTGTTGAACTTTGGTTTATGGGTCAAGGATATGAAGATCACTTGGTTACCCAGGAGGCAGATATCCCTGAGGTTGACCGCGTACAGTGGAGGAAGATAGATGCCCAGTTATGTAGTGTATTATGGCAATCGGTTGATCCCCGGATTCTTTTACATCTTCAGGCCTATAAAACTTGTTTTAAATTTTGGACTCAGGCCAAAGGATTATACACGAATGATATCCAGCGTCTCTATAAGGTGGCTTCTGCTATTGTCCATCTCAGCCAACAGGACTTGGATCTATCTACTTATATTGGTCAGATTGCCTCTCTTAAGGAGCAGTTCTTGACTGTGATGCCTCTTACTCCTGATGTTGGGGCTCAACAAACGCAGCTTGACAAGTTCTTCATGGTCCTTACTCTTATTGGCCTCCGTCCGGATCTTGAGCCTATTCGTGATCAGATTCTTGGTAGTTCATCAGTTCCGTCCTTGGATGACGTGTTTGCTCGCCTCCTCCGTCTCTCGTCCACACAGACTTTGCCATCTGCTAGCGCTTCAGATTCTTCTGTGTTAGTTTCTCACACTACCTCTCGAGGAGGACGCAGTGGCACCCGAGGTAGAGGCCAACGTCCTCATTGCACCTATTGCAATAAACTTGGCCACACTCGTGATCGTTGCTATCAGTTACATGGAAGACCTCCTCGCACTGCCCATATGGTCCAGTCCTCTGATTCTCCGCTGCCTCAGCCTCCGAGCTCCTCTGCATCTCAGACATCTCAGGCTTCTATTGCCTCTGTTGCCCAGCCTGGTAATGCCTCTGCTTGCCTTACCCACACATCTTCTCTTGGACCCTGGATTCTAGATTCTGGAGCATCTGATCACCTATCTGGTAATAAGGATCTTTTCTCCTCTATTACTACTACCTCTGATTTACCTACTGTTACCTTAGCTAATGGTTCTCAAACTGTGGCTAAAGGTATTGGTTTGGCCCTTCCTCTGCCTTCTCTACCCTCTCACTTCTGTCCTTTATACTCCTGAATGTCCTTTTAATCTTATTTCCATCAGCAAAATCACTCGTACTCTTAATTGCTCCATTACCTTTTCTGATAAGTTTGTGACCTTGCAGGACCGGAGTACGGGGAAGACGATTGGCATAGGACGTGAGTCTCAAGGCCTCTATCACCTCACCTCAGATTCATCTCCTGCAGTTTGCATTTCCACTGATGCTCCTCTCCTCATTCACAATCGTCTGGGCCACCCTAGTCTCTCCAAGTTCCAGAAGATGGTTCCTCGTTTTTCCACTTTGTCGTCGCTTCCGTGTGAGTCATGTCAGCTTGGGAAACATACTCGTGTCTCGTTCCCAAAGCGTTTGAATAATCGGGCAAAGTCTCCTTTTGAGCTTGTCCACACTGATGTTTGGGGTCCTTGTCGGACTGCGTCTACTTTAGGATTTCAGTATTTTGTCACTTTCATTGATGACTATTCTCGATGTACTTGGTTATTTTTAATGAAAAATCGAGCTGAGTTATTCTCTATTTTCCAGAAATTTTATACTGAAATCCAAACCCAGTTCAATATTTCTATTCGTGTGTTACGCAGTGACAATGCCAGGGAATATTTTTCAGCCCAATTTACTTCGTTTATGTCTCATCATGGGATTCTTCATCAGTCTTCTTGTGCTCATACTCCTCAACAAAATGGGGTAGCTGAACGCAAGAATCGACATCTTGTTGAGACAGCTCGTACTCTCCTCCTCCATAGTCACGTTCCTTTTCGTTTTTGGGGGGACGCTATTCTTACCGCTTGTTATCTGATTAATCGTATGCCCTCCTCTGTCTTACACGATCAGATTCCTCACTCCCTTCTTTTCCCTGACCAACCACTTTATTTCCTTCCTCCTCGTGTCTTTGGTTGTACTTGCTTTGTTCATATTCTCACTCCTGGACAGGACAAGCTTTCCGCCAAAGCCATGAAGTGCCTCTTCTTGGGATATTCCAGACTTCAGAAGGGTTATCGTTGTTATTCCCTTGAGACTCATCGGTACTTTATCTCCGCTGATGTCACCTTCTTTGAGGACTCACCATTCTTTTCCACCACTTCTGAGTCTCTTCCCGTTTCTGAAGTCTTGCCCATTCCCATTGTCTCCCCACCTGAAGCTATACCCCCTCGACCACTTCAGGTTTATCATCGTCGCCCGCGTGTCGTTGCTCCTCTCCCTTTTCCTGAGGCACCTGCTGACTCACTTCCTATCCCTTCGGCTTCACCTGCCCCGGCTCTGCCTTCTCCTCATGACTTACCCATTGCTGTTCGGAAAGGTACTCGCTCTACTCGTAACCCTCATCCTATTTACAATTTTTTGAGTTATCATCGATTATCTTCACCCTATTCTGCTTTTGTTTCTGCTATATCCTCTGTTTCTCTTCCCAAGAGCACCCATGAAGCTCTTTCCCATCCAGGCTGGCGACAGGCAATGGTGGATGAAATGGCTGCTCTGCACTCTAATGGCACTTGGGATCTTGTTGTTTTACCCCCTGGTAAATCTACAGTTGGTTGTCGTTGGGTCTATGCAGTTAAGGTTGGTCCTGATGGTCAGGTTGATCGCCTTAAGGCCCGCTTAGTTGCTAAAGGCTATACTCAAGTTTATGGTTCTGATTATGGTGACACATTCTCCCTGTTGCCAAGATTGCTTCTGTCCGCTTGCTTCTCTCCATGGCTGCTATGTGCTCTTGGCCTCTTTATCAGCTGGATATTAAAAATGCCTTCCTTCATGGTGATCTTGCCGAGGAAGTTTATATGGAGCAACCTCCTGGTTTTGTTGCTCAGGGGGAGTCTGGTTTAGTGTGCAGGTTACGCCGTTCTCTATATGGCTTGAAACAATCTCCTCGAGCATGGTTTAGCCGTTTTAGTTCTGTTGTTCAAGAGTTTGGCATGCTTCGCAGTACAGCAGACCATTCAGTTTTTTATCATCATAACTCCTTGGGGCAGTGTATTTATCTGGTTGTTTATGTGGACGACATCGTCATTACAGGCAGTGATCAGGATGGTATACAGAAACTAAAGCAACATCTTTTTACCCACTTTCAGACCAAAGACTTGGGGAAACTCAAGTATTTCTTGGGAATTGAGATAGCTCAATCCAGTTCTTGGTGTGGTCCTTTCTCAAAGGAAGTATGCTTTAGACATCCTGGAAGAAACCGGTATGTTAGACTGTAAACCGGTAGACACACCTATGGATCCGAATGTCAAACTTGTACCAGGACAGGGGGAGCCTTTAGGAGACCCTGGGAGATATCGACGGCTCGTAGGTAAATTGAACTATCTCACCATTACTCGTCCAGACATTTCTTTTCCTGTGAGTGTTGTTAGTCAATTCCTACAGTCACCATGTGATAGCCATTGGGATGCCGTAATCCGTATTCTTCGATATATCAAAAGTACACCAGGCCAAGGTGTATTGTACGAGAACAGAGGTCATACTCAAGTTGTTGGTTACACAGATGCAGATTGGGCTGGGTCACCCACAGATAGACGTTCCACTTCAGGGTACTGTGTTTTTATTGGAGGTAATCTAATATCTTGGAAGAGTAAGAAACAAGATGTAGTGGCCAGATCTAGCGCTGAAGCCGAGTATCGAGCTATGGCTTTGGCAACATGTGAACTCATATGGTTGAGACATCTTCTTCAGGAGTTGCGATTTGGAAAGGATGAACAGATGAAACTCATCTGTGATAACCAGGCCGCATTACATATTGCATCCAATCCAGTCTTCCATGAAAGGACCAAGCATATTGAAGTTGACTGTCATTTCATTAGAGAGAAGATCGCATCAGGATGTGTTGCTACAAGTTTTGTCAATTCAAATGATCAACTAGCAGACATCTTCACTAAATCTCTCAGAGGTCCTAGGATTAAATATATTTGTAACAAGCTTGGTGCATATGACGTATATGCTCCAGCTTGAGGGGGAGTGTTGAATATAATGTATGTATAGTATACTATCTTTCCCTGTTAATATAGGTCACATGTATGGTAGTTAGGACTAGTTAGGACTCCTAGCCTTGTATATATATATCTCTCAATTGTAAGTAGAGATTAGATGAATGCAAATAAGGTTTTTCTCCTTTTTCTCTCTCTCTCTCTCTCAACAGAATCATTCCTAAAAACAGTTTGTCTCCATTAGGCATCCTTGGATTACTTCATTTACATTCTCTATAGTGAAAGACTTAATAATTCTTAGTCTCTGGAAAATAAGTAGGTCAATACTAATGATTTGCTTCAATGGAGAAGACCTTACAAATCTCTCAGTTTGGAACATAGTCATTTGCAGGGGGATAAGGAGTCTATAGACTAGTTTTATAAATTGCCCCACAACCTTGACATTGTGGTGTAGGCTATTTAGACTTACAGGGTTGATTGTATTCCACCCAAAAGGGTGGAGGAGATGTTTGATTATATCCTTTGAAGGTTTTGATGGACTTCCTCGAGATAGGACTCTTTGGACGAATTGTTAGCCCCACTGTGATTTGGTCTCTTTGATAGGAAAGAAATGTAGGGATTTTTGAGGATAGGTGGAGATCTTTGAAAACAGTTTGAGACCTGTTTTACTTCTCTTCTTCCCTTTAGGCTATGGTTGGTGAAGCTTTGGTAGGCATTTGTTTGAGCCTTGTCCAGCTAGCTTGGAACCTGTTGTGCAAAACCACGATGTTGATGAAGGAGATTTTTTGAATGACAACCACCTTTAATGAATTTTGTTAAGAAAACTTTTGATTGGTGTTCTTTTAGGAACTAAGGGCAGCTAGGTATTGCATGGTTGCCTAGGGGCCACTTTGGCACAATGTCAAGAGCATTCTTTAAACCTGAAAGGCAAGGCTTAGCCATTGAGGTAGAGATTGTAGCCCCTTTGGAAGGATCATTGCAGGTGAAAGCTTTGAGCTTCTCCAATCTCTTAGTAGAAGGAGATTTTGTTGTAGTCATATCATATGTGACTAAGACAGAAAGAGGACTGTGATTGCGCCTAATTATTGTTATTTCTTAAGAGTTGGAATGTTCCTTTTCTTGAGTTCCTTGCTTATGCGATCATGTGTTGGATGCATTAGCAAAGTGTGGAGTTAGGCATTTGGTTTCTTTTGTGAGAAATGTTATACCTCCATGAATAATAACTTGTGTTGTCCTAACCATTGTGATGTGGGCAAATAAATTTGCCATTTCGTTCTAGACACTTATTTGTCTTTTTTATCAAACTTTGTATATAGGTTTTGGTACTTGTTGGAAGGAATTCTCATCCTTCTTTGTGCTTACTATTTCAATGAAATGAAATGGTTGTTTTTTTTTCTTCTTAAAAAAGCTAAAAATAAATTTCAGTTAATCCTAGATTGTGCATATGCACTATTTATATTAATTGTCTTTTGACAATTGTTGTTATTCTATTGCCATTTCTCTTAATTGTTATTCCTGTCAAAAGAGTTTCTCTGCATTCATGATTTCCTCTAGTTTTTTGTCTACTACATAATTCCTACTGCATTTCTATGTTTGTCTTTTCCTCTATACCAATCTTTATATCCCTTTTTCAGTTTTCCTATTTTTTTCTCCTATCCATTTAGCTTATATGCCGATTATAATGATAATAGTGGCAGTTTGGACATTGAGGATGCGAGGATAGCAAGAACAGAGCAGTTTCTTTACTATCAGAAGCTCTGCAGTTTTTATTGTCTGTAGTTTTCACTATTGAAAATGCCACAGCATTGAACTGATGTTCCTGCATATTTTGAACATGGTGTGACAGTTAGGAATTCAGGATTTCTTAGGTTTCAAAAGGATTATAGGTGCACCTTTCATATCTTGATGTGACTGGGTACTTTTCATGACAATTGATTGACTGCAGTACTGCAGGCTTCTTGATTATATTGAAGCTGGACCTCTTAATAGATCTAAGGATCACACCCTCTTTATCTTTTACTTTTTTCATAATCTTTTCTTTCTTTTGTGTTTGCCATTTTCTGTTTTTCAATCTTTTGAGAATGCTGCATCCAAGTGCCCTTCCTTGCCATTTCATGCACTTTGTGCACCCTTTTCTGCTGCGTGCCTGCAATTACATCACATGGTTGTAATCCAATTTCCAGTTCACAATTCTCAAAATTTGTGGACATTCCTTTGAAGTAACTGCTTTATTTCATTCAGGAATGGGCTGGTCACAGCCGATTTATAAGGGTGATGCCAAATACTCCTGCTGCTGTTGGCAAGGCAGCATCGGGTATCACTTCTTGTTTCCCTCTATAATGTTGAGTTTCCATTTTTCCTTTGTCGTCTTCACCAATAGTTCCTCTTTACAGTTATGAGCTTGGGAAAATCTGCGACAGAAGAGGATGGAGGACTAATAGCAAATTTGTTTGGAGCAATTGGCAAGATATGGAGAGCTGATGAGAAGTACTTCGATGCAGTCACTGGCCTGAGGTATGTGGCATTTGTCATGATAAGCGAATTTGCTTATTAAAACCAGAGCCAAAATGCTTGTATGTTTTACCTATAGGCAATTGGCTGTGTTTTCATATATAGGTTTATGAGTCCATGAGATGAGCTCATGCATGCAAAATACACATAGATATACTCTTAATAGATTTATTTGTATTATTGCTCTTTTTCTCTTTGGTAGGCAAAATAGAATATAGTAACAAGATGCCTGACAAGAAGAGGGGGTGCATCTCTATACAAAAGGAATATACAAGGACCATAAAAGCTCAAAAAAAGAGGAAAAGGGGAGTAAGGCCAGATTATGTTGAGCCCAGACCATTTACAAAATTCAACAAGAATAAATTGCCTTCCTGTGAGCCACTAGCCCTAGACAGAGAGGTTTCTGGTAAGATGCTTGTAGTCGCTAATTCAGATTGTTCCACCCCTCAGAACTAGTACTATTTCCTTCTTCCCAAATTATCCAAAATAAGCAAAAAGGAGCCATTTTCCAAACTTTCTTGCACCTTTTGTATTAATGCTCCTTTATATGAATTGATAGAGATGGTTAACTACAATTTGTTGTAATAAGATATTCTTCCTCCTCAAACTGCTCAGTGGTAGTAGCCCATCTTAACCACAATTTGTTGTAGTAAGGTATTCTTCCTCCTCAAACTGTTCAGTGGCAGTAGCCCAGCCTATTTAAATGATTCACCGTTGCACATGGATGTTTTATGATTAGCCTTAATTTGGATAGTAGGGAATGGCAGTTAGATTCACTTCTACTTTGACATAGAGCTGCTCGAGCACTCAAGACACTTGCATGCGTGTTTGTATTTATTTGCCTTTGTTTGGATTGATAAAGATTGCTTAAGTGCAATTTGTTGTAATATGATATTCTTCCTCCTGAAATTGTTCAGTGGCAGTGGCCCGGCCTATATATATATAGCAATAGAAGCTTTGGCTGATGGAGGGGTAGCTGCAGGTCTACCTCGTGAACTTGCATGGAATCTAGCTTCTCAGACGGTAAGCTACAACTCTGTAGAATCGGTTATTTACTTAGTCATGCAATTTGGTAAATATTAGGATTTTTGTTTAAATGGTCTTTTATAAATTGCCCTGTAGGGTTGGTGTTTGCTATCAAAAGCATTAAGTTCTAGGGTAAAGATTAAGGTTTAAGGGCCTGATGGCTGTGCATGGAAAATGATGCTGCATGCTGAAAATAAAATAAGAATAAGGGGAAAATAAAACTAGAATAATGAAGAGAAGAATAAAAGGAGATAGATAAATCTTAGGGCCTGTTTGGTGGCCAAAACGTTGAGAAATATTTTCATTTTTGATAATGAAAACAATGAGCTCATTTTCTATTGATAGTGTGCCTGCATTTTTTTGACCGTGCTAAAGACAACATTTTGTGCTAGTGATAGAGGTCCTCTTTTATTCTTTTAAAAAGGCAGGAGAGGGTCACTTTATTTTAGGCTTCAGGGTAGGAGGAGAAGAAGAGGAGTGGAGATTTCTCACCCCCTATTTGCGGATGATACGCTGCTATTTTGTGAGCCTTGTTGAGACCAATTGATTTACTCGAGTTGGGTCCTGTTTTGGTGTGAAGCTTCTTGAAGGTTTGAAAATTAATTTGGATAAAAATGAGTTGATTTCTGTTGGAGAGGTCCCTAATGTTGAGGAGCTTTCCTCATAGTTGGGTTGCAAAGTGGGGAAGCTTCCAACCACTTATCTAGGCTTGCCTTTGGGTGCTCTGTTCAAGTCCCCTTTTATGTGGGAAGTGGTTGAGGAGAGGTTCCATAAAAGATTAGCCTTTTGGAAAAGACAATACCTCTCAAAGGGTGGTGGATTCACTGTGCTTAAAAGTACTATTTGCAGCTTGTGTATCTATTTTTTGTCTCTTTTTGTCATTCGTCAAATGGTGGCTTTAAGATTAGAAAAAATTGAATGAGACTTCTTGGCAGGGAGGAGCCCTCGAGAAAAGGCCTCACCTAGTCAAATGGTCTTCCATATGAAAAATAAGAATTTGGAAGGGCTAGGTGTTAGGGTCTTGTCCTCTCTTAATAAACCCTTGCTTGGAAAATGGTGTTGGAGATTTGCTTTGGAAAGGGTGTTCCTTTGGAGACAGGTTATAGTGGGAAAGTTTAGGGAAGAACCAGGAGGATGGTGCTCTCTTGCAAGGAGGGAGGGTTATGGTGTTGGCTTGTGGAAGGTGATAAGAGGAGGTTAGGAAGCCTTTAAGGCTAGAACAAGTTTTATGGTTGGCAATGGAACTAGAACAAAATTTTGGCATGATGTTTGACGTGGGGATGATCCTTCGAGAGACTCTTTTTCGTCTCTTTTCTCTATTGCTTCTAATAAAGAGGCTTAGGTAGTGAGTGCATGAGAGGTCGTTAGCAGGCAGGTTGTGTGGAACTCGGGTTTCATGAGACAGTGTCAAGATTGGGAGCTACACAACTTTGGGGAGTTACTTAGGAAGCTTCAAGTGCTTGGGAAGTGCAGTGAGGATGAAGATAAACTGATTTGGAAAGTTATCAAGAGTGGGAACTTCTCAGTAAAATCTTTCTATTCTTTCTTAGAGTCTGATGGAAGAGTTTCTTTTCCCTCGAAGGTAGTGTGGGGCTCTTGGACGCCTTTAAAAGTGGATTTTTTTTTCTCTGTGGGAGGTTGTTTGGGAAAGGTTCCTAACCTTAGATCAACTTAAGGGAAGAGATTGGGTGTTAGCCAACTATCGTTGTTTATGTATGGGTTCAGAAGAATTAGCTAATCATTTGCTAATCCATTATGGAAAGGGAAGGAGTCTTTGGCATTTGTTGTTTTCTCTCTTTGCCTTTTCTTATGCCCTCCTTTTTTTTTTTTGTTGAAAGATTTGTGAGAGAGATGGTATGGAAATTTTTTGACAAAAATAGAAAAAAGGTTTGGAGGACAACCCCTCTTTGCTTTTTTTGGTTTCTCTGGCAAGAAAGGAATCAAAGATACGTTGATGGAATTTAATGCTTAGATCAAGGACTAAAAGACTCTTATTTGTACCGTTTTCCATTGGAGTCACCCACATATTCAAGATGGTTTACATCCTTGTTAGATTTTATTGATAGGTTGAGTGTGTGTTAGTGAGAGGGTGTTTTATGTGCTCATTTGAGGTGTTTTTGTTTTTGCTTTTTCATCCTTTATGTACCTCTTGTGTACTTGGAGTGCACCCTCCTCTCTTTGATTGATGTCTTTTATGGATTCTTGTTTGCCTATCAAAAAAAAAAAAAAAAGAAAGAAAAAAGACAACATTTTAATATTTTCTAAAGATGACCTATCTTCAGAAATATTTTTAAGAAGTTTTTGAAATTTTTTACTAGACATTTTTTTTTCCTGATAACTTTTTCTTTCTGTTCTAAAATTGGGAAATACTTCTCATTTTTGCTACTGAACAGGTTATATGAGTTTCCTTAATGCCTTTTGGGAGTCTTGCAGGTATAAGTTTTTTAACTGAGATTCATGGTTAAAAGTGCAAAATCTGACGGGAGTTTTGTCTTGTTGAATTATTGTCCATGCTATTCTTGCGTACTCAAAAGCAATGGTTACCAAATTCCTCCAACTCAAAACATTGAAATTTTTATAAATAAGAAACTTTGCCAACGAAAACTTTCCAAGCCCTAAATAAAAATTAAATGTATTAGGGTTAATTAAATAAGAGAAAACAAGATACAAATATTATTCACAAATGCAGACAATTTTCAGATCTCAATTCAAGGAGGCAGAACCTTGTAGGTTAATCATATCTTATGAGAAGCAATCCCATACCACAAAGTGGATATGGTGGAATTCTTCCATTTACTAGTTGAGCCCATATGAGTTTTTTTGAATTTTCCGACTGCCATCTTCATCCGACATCCTTTCTTTCAATTGACTGTTGTTTGTCCCTGTTCAATATTCTTCGATATTGTTTACTCTACTCTCCTAAATCTTGAGGTTGTCTCTAGCAAATGATGTGATCCCTACCTGCCCTATGACAATGTGAAATGCATGCATTCTCTCAGGTAGTCTTGTGTTTTAAATCTTTTCTGCCCTATCTATAATATGTTCTGTGAGCTTATAAAAAAAAAAACTATATCTGTGAGTCCAAGGTTCAAATATAATCTGTTTGCATTCATTTTTATTGCAGTACCCTTGAAAGTGTCAGCACATGGACTTTCCTTAGAATCTCACACTGGTGCAACTAAAATTATATTTCTTCTGCAGGTATTAGGAGCAGCAGATATGGCCATCAGCACAGGGAAGCATCCTGGTCAGCTCAAAGATGATGTCGCATCACCTGGTGGCACAACCATTGCTGGTATTTATGAGTTGGAGAAGGGTGGATTCCGTGGGATCTTGATGAATGCTGTTTGTTGCTGCTGCCAAGCGAAGCCTTGATCTTTCTGAGAGCTAGTCTTTATTATTTCATTTTTGGGGACTGGGATTTAGAAGGGAAAACGACTGAAGCAATTGTTTTCAAAAGTTAAGCTCTTGGCCCTTGCTTTCCTTCACCATGGCCAACATAACATTTACAGGGGTTAATTATGACTTTTTCCTAGGTCTATTTTATGGATTAGTAAAAATTTTGATCGGTCTCTTAGATTTCTTTCTGTTTTGGGGTTTGATTGTGTTTGTTGGTTTGAACCGATTTACCTGTTTTTCTTATTTTAGCATCAGTGCTTCCTAAATGAATATATGGCATCTATGAAGGCGCAATTCGAGGTATGCATTTTCCTGCGAGGTAAGCTCGCATTTTCCTACTCGTCATGCAAGGGAATCGATAATTTCCTGGGTAACAAAATTAATAAATTCTTTGAAAGGGAAAGGAATTGATAAAATCTCCCCTAAAAACCGTTGTTTGACTTGTGTCTGCTCATCCCAAAAATGTATTATGTTGCAAGCTTGATATGAAAGAAGGAGAGTTAAATTGTTACAAATACCACAAAATTAAGGCTCATCCTGGATCTGAAAAATATTAGGAGAAGCAATTTCTTTGGATTGTAAAATGTACTGAAAAGAAAATAAAAAAATAAAAAAACCTAAAGTTTCAAATTTCTTGTTTGTTTTATTATAAAACTATCAAAGAAATTTAAATATAACAGAAACTAATTCAAAACATGGACGTTTTCATTTTTATTTTTTATTTTTTGTTTTATTTTTCTCTCTTGCTTGACCATTCAAAATTCCAAAAAAATCACTATGAATTCAAACGTTACAACTTACAACTAGTATATAATCTATGCACCAACAATTTTTGCTACTGGGTGTGGTTCCATAGATGTAGACTTGTGAAAGGGAGGAGCCGAAAGGAAGCCCAAGGAAACAGGATGATCCGATTACTGTTTTTGTAGCAGGATTCAGCTGGTGTCCCTAAAGTTCTTTGTTGCTGTTCCGTGTTTTAATTGTTTCTGGAATTTATATTCGAATATTACTTTTTCTGTGGTTAAAAACTTAAAATTATACTTCTATTGAATGTTGATTATTTAATATAAAGTAAAAAAAAGTTATATTTATTTTTAATTAAACAATTAAAAAGGAAAACCGAAATGTGTGTGAGGCCTTGAGCTATGTGAACGTATGGAAGGGCCAACTCCCTTAAAGTTGCCAGACAGATTCAGGAATTTTGAAAAGAATTGTCATCTTTGCCACTTTATTGCCAAGTGTAATTTCATTTCATCATTAAATAAAAAAAGAAAAGAAAAGAAAATTAATTGAAAAGCAAAGCCCTGTGTGGGCCACAGGGCATAAATCTACTCCGACACTCTTTCTTTAAGGCTCCATCTACCTTTGATTAATCTGGAATATGGAATGTTCCATTTTCATGCTTTCTCTTATCATTATTGAAGGAGGGAATGTTTGACAAAAGGGATTTTGACAGGGTTGGTAATCTGTATTGGTAGGTTGTATTTGTGTCATATCTAAGTTTAGACAAAACTTTTAAGCAGAGAATGTTTGATTAAAAACAAACCATATGATGTAATTATTAAACAGATAACTCATCGTGTAACTTAATTAAATTAATAGTTAAATCCTCATATTTAAAAATAAAATTAAGTTATATTTTGTACAAGTCTATAGGATCAATATCTCAACCAAATATATTTATGAATCGATTAACCCACTTATTTAAAAGAAAATCTAAATAAATCGAATATGAATCAAATAGTTTAAAATTATAATTAGGCTAATCAATATAATTATTAAATGGGTAGGGTTGAATTAAGTAGGTAAACTAAAAGATTATCTATTTATTAAATGAGTTATGTAGATCGATATAAATTCAATCAAAATACAATTATACTGAACCCAAATTCAAGAAAAACGTATTGGGTTTAAGTCATATTGATGGATCGTATCAAATTTTGTAATTTTTAAATTCTAATGATTAGGGACAACATATGACAAAATAATTTGGAGATTAAAAAAAAAAAAAAAAACAATGAGGAATGCCTCTGCTAAGAGATATGAACCGATTTAAGAACCGCTTTAAGGTTGGGAATCCGCCGAAACTTCAAATGCATGCTAAACCAACTCATTCCTAAAGCTAATGTACAGCCAATAGCCTCGTTGGGTTCCTAGCTTTGCTAAAGGCAAGTCTTCCACCACACAATGGAAAACTGGAAAATGTACCATATGATTGGTTGTTGTCAGCATATTATTTTATTATTATTTAAACTTTGATGCGTAACAATAGAATCTTGAAAAAACAAAAAGGGGAACAACTGACGACAGTGCATGGTTTATTCAAAGTCCTATTCCTCTGCAAACTTATACAATATACCAAGTTTGAGGTGGAAGTAAAGATAGAGAATCCCCACTTTTACAAGCTACCTCACAATAAAATCAACTGCTGATACAGTGCTGTCCCAACAATGGCGGCTCCTAACAATCAAATTTCCATAAACGTGTGGTTGTCGCCAAATGAAGGGCCCGAAAAAGAGGGTGGTGTTGGAGGGAGCAGAGCTAGCAGTAGTGAGCAGCCAGATGCTGCTTCACATGGGAAGCCAGGTGTCAGCTTGCTTCCTTCAGACAGTAGCCGTGATCCCTGGTTGAGTTCCATAATGGAAGATGGAGGAGAGTCCGGAGAAAACAAATCCCAGCAGTCCAAGATTACAAAAGGTTCCAGCGATGCTGCGGGACGATGAATCCAACAACAAATGCTTTGATCCCTGGGTGGTTTCAATTGGTCCCTACCACCGGGGCAAACCAGAGCTTCAGTTAATGGAGAGGCTCAAGAAGGAAACGGTGCGGCAGCATGTGACAGAGAGCAAAGTAGGGGACCAAGACTTGTACAACAAGGTGGTGAAGGTGGGTGGGAGATGCAAGGAAATGCTACAAAGAAGGTTCAACAGATGAATTGAATGATAGGGAATTCGCCCAGATGATGTTCCTTGATGGCTGCTTCATTCTCCAATTCATTAGCTGCAGCACAGACAAGGACAAAAAAAATGAACATTAAAAACCACAATGTAGCCTTCGTGCGAAGGGATTTGTTCTTACTAGAGAACCAGCTCCCTTTTCTAGTCCTAGAGGCTTTGATGCTCCCGAAGAAAGAGGTATGGTTAGAAAAGATCAACAATTTCGTTGATAATACTAGAGCCCATTCCCCTGATCATCATAAACAAGGTGGATGGTTAGATACGATCAAGAAGAAATTGTTCAGAGAGGTTCCCCAGGAGAAAGAAGAAGCAACAGCCAAAGCAACAGCCAGTTCATCTTCTTGGAATTCTACATGCCCAACTCATCAATCAAAGTGATCTGAATGCACTATCTTGCTCGATGAGCGACTGGTCCTCATACCGGTCCGCCAACGAGCTCAAGGCTGCAGGGATTCAGTTCAAGCCCAGCAAAAGTCGGTCGTTTCACGGACGTAAATTTTGAGCCGGCGCTCAGCTTCGGAACATTGAAGCTTCCACCAATGATGGTTGATGACTCTACCAGGTCCATGCTCCTCAAACTTGGTCGCCTATGAATCCTGCCCGGGTGCACCAGATGATTTTGGAGTCACATCATACCTATGTTTCATGGATGTTCTCATCGATCATGCCGAAGATGTAAAGGAGCTGCGATCCAAAGGCATACTCCTCAACTTCCTTGGCAGCGGACAAGCAGGTGGCCGAAACTCTTCAATGAGATAGCCAAGGATTTGGTGCCCAATCCACAAGCTTATGCCAGAGGTGAAAGGCGACATCGAAAAGCATTACAATAACAAGGCCAAGATCTGGATCGCTGAGTGGCTTCACACTCATTTTACTAGCCCTTGGACTTTTCTGGCTTTCCTTGGTGCTATTTTGGCCCTCGCCCTCAGCTGTGTTCAGACTTATTTTGCAGCTTTCCCTGATGATGAAAAGAAAACATAAGTGCTACATCTAATTTTCTTCTACGTACCAGTCGTCATGGTGGTAGTTGGATTTTATTAAAAATGCATGCAGATTTATACTGCAGGCACCTGATTTGTGTTGGTTTGATGCAAGGGTACTGTCACCCTGTGTGTGTGTGGGGATAGGTCATGTGTGTTCAACTCTTTGTAACAGGAAATAAATGAGAATTTGTTTCGTAATTTATTTATTTTAGTGTACCTACGAAATCAATTACCAAAAAAAAGAAAAGTCTATTGGGTCCTTCATTGCCATTCCAAGTTGCATAAACCCTTTAATAATGGAGGCTAGGGCCCACTAACGAATCCATCTTCCTTTAAAAGGGGATTTCATGCAAGACGTTGTAATGGGGACATATAACTTCGATTCCAAGCGTTGCCTTTGTTGCACTTTTTCTTTATTTGATGGGTTTGAGGGAACATAGATTAAGATACTGCTTTGTTTGATAAGTTAATGCAAATTAGTTTCCACATATATTGGTTATATCAATTTCTTCTACAATCTTGTTGTGTGAAGTACTCTGCAATTGAATGATTAAAAACTTTTCATTTGATATAATTTGATCATTTTTGTTTATGGTTTATAGCCACCTTTTATCCTTTTATCACATGAATAATAAATTAAAAAAATGGTAGTAAGTGAATCCCATTTAATGATTAAACTCAGTGAATCATTTTTAATGTTCAGATTAAATTTTGATTAATTTTTTTAATTAAAGTTTAAATTTGATTGAGTTTGGGTTAAGATTTGAATAATCCAAATTTAACTTGAAATCAATTTAATATTTTTATAATATTTATTACATGTTTATTTTCTTTTTATATATGTTTTAAAAAAATATCTTAGTTTGGATCTTTAGTAGATGTATTTTTCAAAACACTAATAATATGCATTTAACCTTTGACCAATTAATTAGAAAGCATTATTTTGATTTGTGTCTGATTTTAATTGATTTTGTGTTTTTAAAACATATATAACAATATGGTAGATATTATGGAAGTGTGTGGAGGTTTGAGTGCCTTGCATCTTAACAAAAAAGTATTCCTTGCTGCTGTTTTCGCCCTCGCCCTCAGCAGTATTCAGACTTATTTGGCACTTTCCTCTGGTGATGAAAAGAAACATAACTAAGTGCTGCATCTAATTTTCTTCTACGTACCGGTCGTCACGGGTGGTAGTTGGATTTTAAGAAAAATGCATGCAGATTTATACTGCAGGGACCAGATTTGTGTTGGTTTGATGCAAAGGGTACTGTCACCCTGAGCGTGTGGTGAGGTCACATGCGTTCAACTCTTTCTAACAGGAAATAAATGAGAATTTGCATTTAATTTATATTTTTAGTGGTACCTATACATGAAATCAATTACCAAAAAGAAAAAAAAAAAAAAGGAAGAATCATTTGAATTAAAGAGAGTCTATTGCAGGGGTCTCTCATTTGCCAATTCCAAGTTTGCATAAACACTTTAATGGAGGGCCCATGAACGAATCAATCTTCCTTTGAAAGGGGATTTCATGCAAGACGCTGTAATGGGGACATATATAACTTTGCTTCCACGAAAGGAGGGCCCATGAACACCCAAGTTGAACGAGCGATGGCTTTGTTGCACTTTTTCTTTATTTAATGGGTTTGAGAGAACATACATTAATTAGATACTGCTTTGTTTGATAATTTAATGCAAATTAGTTTCTACAGGTATTGATTATATCAATTTCCTTTACAATCTTGTTGTGTGAAGTAGTACTCTGCAATTGAATGATAAAAAACTTTTGCATTTGATATAATTTGATCATTTTTTTTATTATTTATGATATACAGCCCCTTTTACCCTTTTATCCTTTTATCCCATGAATAATAAATAAGAAGTATGGTAGTAGGTGAACCCGATTTAGTGATGAAGCTTAGTCAATCATTTTTAATATTTAAGTTGAAATTTGGTTAAAAAATTTAA
>JBAPGN010001675.1:0-18702 GCA_037355405.1 Vitis amurensis | reverse complement strand
ATTGTAAGTTGATTTCATATATTCCCTATGGATCTGTGGTTCATTCCATTGATGGAGCCGATTAGCAATAAGTATTTACAATAGAGATTACATGTTATCTCTTGGATTGAGACAGTGTTGTCCCCTGGGTTGAGAACTAACTTCTTAATTTAAGATTAGAACTTATAGGGCAAGGAAAATTAGATTTATGGATGGAATCAAATATGCAATATATTACAGATCAAAAAGTATTCGGGTTTATTAGGAAAAATCCAAATATACTTCTAATGTCGACATCAAGGGATTCAACATAGGACAATTTAATAAAGCATTGGTTGAACTCTTCTTTGGTGTCAAGGTTAATAGCTAATGAATATGATCATCGATTCTCGGAAATGGTTAGAAGAATGTGATTAACTACCAAAAAGTGCTATTTTGTAGACCTAATTATAATGGCTTTTAAGCACCTTGTAGTTAGTATCATTATTCATTTACCCAATTTAATCATTAGGTCCTTAGTAATTGTTTTAACCATTTATGGAGCAAGTTTACATGTTTTTTATCAGCTTATGAATCGATTTCAGCATGCAAATGATGGAGGAGCTACTGGACAAGTTAAAGCAAGGATTTTGGACGTCTACAAGCTTGAATTTTCAAGTGGGAAACACGAGCACAAGCAAAGAGAAGCAAAGAGCAAAAGCAAGCAAAGCAAGGAGAAGCAAAGAGGACAGCAGCTTCAGTCTTCTTTCGCACTTTTGGAGCACTTCCCGAAGTCTACTTTTTACATGCTATATACCATTTTAAAGCTCTTGAAGTCAATAATCCAACGCTTCCAAACCATCTGCACGATTTGGAGCAAATGAGGAAGATATGGCCTTCGAAGCAACTAGCTCCAGGTTATGCGAAATTCGCATTCACAAGAGGTTATGCGAATTTCGCATTCAGTTCGCATTCAATTCGCATAACCATGCGTGCTTGCGAATTTTTGCTCTGTTTCTGCCGACTCCTTTTAGATATTTTCTTTGTATTTTTGTGATTGGAAATTTCCTTCTTATCCTTGTGTAACTCAACCAATCATAAGCTTTTGCAATTGATTAAAGACTATATAAGGGGTAGGAAATCACTCTTGAACATATAAGTAGAAAATTATAGAATAGATATTACGTTTTACACCAGAGCTCTCTCGTCTCTCTTTTCTCTTCACTGATTTTATTTCTTGGAAGCAAACAACCTCTGAGGGCCTTTTCCTCAGAGGATGATTGGCTAAAGCTTTTAGTTTCATCAAGTATGGTGATTATGTGATGGCTTGGATGCAATCCATGGAAATTTTCTCGCACCCGCGAAGGTAAGGGTAGACGTTTTCATTAAAGGTTCATTAATGCAAAGTTTTAGGCTTTTATTTCCTTGGACAACCTTCCAACGGCCAATACTTGATAAGCTTTTGGATTTTCTTCCATTAGTTATTCCTAACGAGCTATTGAAGGTGAGGTTTCTTCAATTCCAAGTTTTGTATTAATCCATTAGAACAATTATCTTCAATTGGCCTTGAAAGGTGAGTTTTAATCACTTTGGAATGACTATTGAGTTGCCAATATTGGTAAGCTTTTAGGCTTTAGGAGACATTAGTATCTCTTACAGCCATTCAAAGGAAGTCTAAGGTGAACTTAACCATTGATGAAATTCACTTACCATCTGTTTTGTCATTTTAAAGGATTAAAAATTGATTGCTAAATCCATACCCGGTTTCTGGTAAGCAAGCATTTTCACCATATTGCACCCCAACACGAGGAGCCTATCAATGAATTTCAATTTTTGCCATAAGAGCCAGAGCCATAGCTATCCTATCTTTTGAGAACTTGTTTTTTACACCCTTTCATTTTAATCTTTAATGTTAGCTTAGAATTAGTTTAAATCTTTTGAAATATTTACATTCTTCTATTTAAAAGCTACATCCCATAAGAAAATCACTCATATTCCTAATTTGAATATCCACTTCTGGATTGGTTGCGGAAACCCTTCCCAGATGTGAACGATGCCTTAGAAACCACTAGCTATAGTAGCTGGGCTACTTTTAGTAATAGTATTCAAGTATAAATTTTGTTGATACGCCTTTTAAAGCTTAAGCTACCATTGAGTCGCCATCAAATGGCGCCGTTGGCCGGCGGACGGTGCCACAAGCACAGTGAAGCAACCATTTAAGAGGTAACTTGTGATCTTCAATCACAAGTTTGGTTGAGTTTCTTATAATTTTTTTTTATTTTAGTTTTTATTTAGTTAAATTTTTATTTTCTCTTTTTTTTATTTATTGTTTTCAATTTCAATTTGTTGCATTCCTTGTTGGATTCGAGGACCAAAGGGAAACCCTGGATACAAAGTTGGAAGAAAAAAGCCTTAGTTAATATCATTTTTTTAAAATGAGATATCACAATGAGATCAAAGCTCTCATTTATGATCATCGAGAAGGACAATTTGCATTTACCTCCATGAAGGGATCGGAGTTGAGTTAGGGAAAAGGCAAGCTTCAACAAACGCAATGTGGAGTAAGTATGTTATGAATGGAAGACATGAGCATGAAAAAAAAGGGGGGGAAGGAGGGGGGAAAAAAAAAAAAACAAAAAACCAAAAAAAAAAAAAAAAAAAAAATACAGGAGTGGGGGGGGGGGGGGGGGGGGAATAAAAAAAAAAAAAAAAAAAAAGGGGGAAAAAAAAAAAAAAAAAAAAAAAAAAAAAAAGGAAAAAAAAGGGGAAAGAGAGGGAAAAAAAATGCAAAAGCTAGCATCGTTATGGCTTAGAAGGGATTAGAAGAGTTGAATGAGGAATGTGGCATACTTGAATGGCACAACCAAAGCCATGCCAACTTCATTTGAGTATAATAACCATCCCAACCTTGCAACCAACCTCACCTCAACATCAAGAGTACCATCTTCATTGGAGCAAGCCATTTTTTGAAGATAAGCAAAGTTCATGGAGACTATTGTAGCCGTGAAGCAACAAAAGATCAACTCTCATCTTAATGAATAAGATTTGATAATTTGGAGAGCTTTAATGAATGTAGAATGGGAGGGGTTTATAATTGATCTATCACTAAGGATAGAAAAAGTTCAAGATCCAATTGAGAAAGCTCACCGAATCTCGAACATAGCAAGGGGGTGAGGGGGAGGAAAAGGAAGCTTCCCCTCAACCCCCACCAATAACTTCAAGGACCAATTGCGCAAAAAAGATCAAGAAAGTGATTGATGATCGACACTTTTGCGTGGGGGATTTGCATATTGACAACTTTATGGACCAACCTTCCATTGAAAATATAAAGGTTCAAGATGACAAAGGCCGTTACTTGAACCCTTTTAAAGCGTCCACTTCTCCGGGGAAGAGAAGAAGAAACGAATTCCCTTGGACCAAATGGGAGGATGCCCAATTTTGTTTTGGGATGCTAGGGGGAAATATCAACATTGAATGGGATATGTGTGAGGTGAGGGATGAGCTTAAAAATAGTTCATCTTCGTTTTGGAGGTACATGCTATCAGCCTTCACTTTTACAATTCTATGTTTTTCTTTTAAATTTATGATGTTTTAGTTTGAGATTTTTAGCTTTTAATTTAGTTTTAATATAGTTTTTAGATGAGTTTTTGAAGTGTTCATGCACGGCTAGAAGCTTGAGAATGGAAATTTATGGTGAAAACCAAGGGAAAATGGTACTGAAAGCAAGGAGGAAAACAGGAGAAAAAAAACCAAGTCTAGCCATTTTCGCATAACACACCACTGTTATGCGAAATATTTCGCATTAACACACCCTTATGCTGAAAATGCTTTTTGTTGGCAATTTTCCAAAAAAAAACATGCTCTCGCGGTCCTTCCCAAAATCCCTTGTGCGGAATTTGCAAGGAAAGCGAAACCATATGCCCAACCATATGTTGAATTCGTTTTTGATGGCAAATTTTGAAAAAACCATTGCTCTCTGTCAGCGCGTACTCACAGGAACTTGCGAAATTTTCGCTAACCAAGGTGTAATCGAATTGCACTTCCTCTTTAAAGGCCGTGTCTCATCTTCAAAATTGCTAAGTTCTCATTTCTACTCAACATCTCTTCTTCCGATCAACCAATCCCAACCTTGGCATTTACAAGCCAAGCCTCAAGTCTAAGCATTCAAGCCACGTTTTCTGGTTTCAAAGAGAAAAACCCCATTGCCGGCCGGGGTAGAGGAGCTCCAAATTTTCAAACTTTTCTTCGATGAAAACAGCTCCAATTTCCAGCCTATTCACATGAAAAATCCTTTCTTTACCATTAGCCAGCATTTTCCCACCCTCAAAAGCCAAAATTCCACACTTGAATGAGGCTTCAAAACATCAAGTGGGCGGTGTGAATAGTGCAAACATGCGAAAATTCGCATCTCCACCATGGAATAGTGCAAATGCGAAAATTCGCAAACACCCCCCCTTTTGCGAATTTTTCTCACACCTTCCCTTGTGACCAATTTTTGAGCATTTCTTTCATCCCTACCCTCCCCAATCCCAAGCCTTTGAGCCTTGTCCTAAACTGCTAAAAAAAGTGGGGCCCACCTCATCATTTTTATAAATATTTTAGTATTAATTGTCTCTCTTTTCAATTTTTGAATTTTTGAAACAGGTGGCTTCAACCTTCCCAACTCCAAATCCACAGTTACATGAGGTTTACCACTTTCCTTCCTCCTATCTTTCGATTCAAACATGAGGACAATGTTCATCTCGGTTGGGGGGAGAGTTGAGAAGTAGTATTGTTTTAAATTTTTAGCATACTTAGTTAAATTAGCCTACTTTTTGTTCTAAATTTTTTAAAATTTTTGCTTTAAACTCCATGGATATTAAGGATTAACTCTCAAAATTAATGAGAGAAGTCGATGTTTCAACTTGACTTACATGAGTCTTAGAGTTTGATAATTATGCTCTTTTCTAAAAGTTGATGAATTAGTCTAGAAAACTCCCATTGCAGTTGCCAAACTTATCTTCTCCACCTTAAGCTATTCGACGACACATTACATTAGATTGACGATTATAAGATGTGAAACTATTCTCACCACTCTAAGCTTGAGAAATCATTTAATTTGACACCTTTAACCATCTCATTAAAGTGTTGGGGACAACCTCATTAAGACCAATGAGTCTTTGAAAAAAATAGAAAACAAAAGAAAAAGAAAAAAGAAAAAATATATTAATATAGAATTAAACTTCTTACTTGAGCTTGAAACCTTGGCATGGTCCGAAGGCGGTGGCGAAAGCCTTTAAAGCCTGGTGCCTAAGCCTTTATGGTTTGGGAGTCACCGATCCTCTAGCTTGTTACATGGGTGAAATTTGGTAAGTTAGTAATTTATGAAAAGAATTGTTAATAAGAAGGTGCGTTTCCTAGCTATTCAAAGAGATGGTTGAATTTTGCTAAGCTTAAGAAAGGACTTAGTTATGGGGGGAGATGATAGATTAATCCATACTATACTCGGAAGCTAATCGCACATTAACAATAGCTTTTAGTGGGAAGGATTTGTTTGATCTTTCGACGAGTCGGGAAATTTCTTTTGATGTGATAAACTTGCATAATAATCCATCTTTGTTACTCTATGATTTCAAGTGAATTGCTTTGACAAACTCTTATTATAGGTTGAGCTTTACAGTTCCACATCTTTATTGATCCATGGATGTCCATCATGCCACTCATGATCATTTTTTTGGAGAGGATTTGCAGATCCCTTTTACGTTATATTAATTATAGTTTTATTAGTTTTTATTCCTCCATTGCATAAGGAACTTAGCAATGGAGTCGGTTGTGGGCTGCAGGTGTGATTACTACCAAAAAGTGCTATTTTGTAGACCTAATTATAATGGTTTTAAGCACCTTTGTGTAGTAATCATATTCATTTAACCCAATTAATTTCATTAAGGTCCTTAGTAATTGGTTTTAACCATTTTGTGGCAAGTTTACATGTTTATATCAGCTTATGAATCAATTCAAGCATGCCAAATGATGGAGGAGCTACTTGACAAGTTAAAGCAAGCTTTTTTCTACACCAAAGCAAGCCAACAAAAGGAGAAAAGCAAAGTTCTGGCAAAGAGGAAACAGAGGACACAGCTGCAGTCTTCTTTGGCATTTGGAGCACTTCCCGAAGTCCATTTTCTACATACTATATACCATTTCAAAGCTCTGGAAATCAAGAATCCAACGCTTCAAACCGTGTATTTGATTTGGNTATGCTTGAGATTAGTTGGCCTTCGGAAGACAACTGCTCCAGGTGTGCGAAAATTTCGCACACCCCCCTTTAAGCTGTGCGAATGGTGTGCGAAACTCGCACACTCCCTGCAGGTGTGCGAAATTTTCGCACACATCTTGTGGTGTGCGAATTTTTTCCTGCCGGACTCCACGCGAGATCTTTTCTTTTGGATATTTTTGTATAAATTTCCTTTCTTCTCCTTGTAACAAACCAATCACAAGCTTTTGCTTTTGTAAAGACTATATAAGGGGTGGAAATCACCTCTTGGAAAATATACAATATAGAGATATAGAATATATTACGTTTGACACTTAGAATATTTACAGAGCTCTCCCGTTTCTATTTTCTTAGTAGCCAAACAGCCTCTAAGGGCTTTTCCTCAGAGGATGATTGGCTAAAACTTTTAGTTTCTCAAAGTATGGATGTTATGTGATGGCTTGGATGCAATCCCAAGGAAATTTCTCACACCCGGAAGGTAAGTAGTCGTTTTTCATTAATGGTTCATTAATGCAAATTTTGGTTTTTATTTCCTTTGGACAACTTCCAACGGCCAATACTTGATAAGCTTTTGGATTTCTATCCATTAGTTATCTCCTACGAGCTATTGGAAGGTGAGGTTTTCAATTCCAAGTTTTGTATTAATCCATTAGAACCAATTTCAATGGCCATTGAAAGGTGAGTTTATAACCCGGAATGACTTTGAGTTGCCAATATTTGGTAAGCTTTTGGCTTTAGACCATTAGTTATCTCTTACGAGCCATTCAAAGGAAGTCTAAGGTGAATAACCATTGATGAAATTCACTACCATCTGTTTTGCCATTTTAAAGGATTAAAACTTGATTTGCTAAATCCATACCGGTTCGGGAAGCAAGCATCACCATAGTTGCAACCCCAACGCGAGGAGCCTATCCTGAGATTTCCAATTTGCATAAGAGCTAGAGCATAGCTATCCTATCTTTGAGAAACTTGTTTTTACACCCTTTCATTTAGTCTTTAACGTTAGCTTAGATTAAGTTTAAATCTTTCTAAAACATTTCATCTTCTTTTAAAGCTAACATCCATAAGAAAATCACCCTATTTTCCTAATTTGAATATCACTTGTGTTTGCGAAAAACCCTTCCCAGTGAACGATCCTAGAACCACTATGCTATAGTAGCTTGGCTACTTTAGTAATAGTATTCAAGGTATAAATTTTGTTGATACGCCTTTAAAGCTAAGCTACCCATGAGTCGCAATCAAATAGCCAACACTTGGTAAGCTTTTGGACTCCAAGGAGACATCCAATCGTTATCTCTTGCGAGCTTTTGACGGGTAATCCAAGGTTAAAGATCACCTTGAATGGTTAAGGCTTAGTGAGAGGCTTAAACCATTGCAAGTTGCATCAGTGAGAGAATTAAAGTGAAATCTAATTGAAGGATGTATCTGTACAACACCGGTTAGAGAATTGACTATATGTTGAATCTCTAACGCAAGGAAATGAACCATCTGACCGGAGCTATGTCTTTTGCATGAGGAACCACCCCAGTGAACCTAACTCTCCAAGGAATGTTTTTCTTCCTAAGTTATTCCTATTACTTGCTGTGTTAGTTAGTTTAAGTCTAAACCTTTACCAATCAAAGTTTGTGTTTTATTTCTTAAGCTAACCTTGAAATGAAACAAGACCAATTCACTTGGAATTGGCATCATTGATAGCTTGTTAATCCTTCCCAGTGAACGATCCTAGAGCCGCTATACTATAGTAGCTTTTTCTTTGCTACCCTAGTGTATGGTGTTATAGGTTATAAATTTTGTTGATTACTCCCTCAATCAAGGAGCACCAGATGGACACGAATCAGATGATACACCAACTGGGCATGAATCAAGCCCACACTCTATAATCCTCTGGACGTGTTGGCTCATAAGGAATGTGCAGGGCCTCTACTATGTGTCTGGCTCCCAAGATACCATGGCGTCCGTCAATAGCAAAGTGGATGATAGTAGGATCCCAAACGCGATGCGTAGTCATAGACTGATAAAAGTCTAATGCTACACGGGGATAAAAAAAATCCCTTGGAGTCATTAGGTGCTCCAAATGGTACCTTTGCAGTAGATGGAATGAATCTCTGAGCTCTGGCTGAAGCTTGAAAGGTCTCTTTGTCAAAACAAAGCTCGGAGTGGAATGGCCTAGCTCGACAATCCAAATTGCCCTCTATGGGTGGCTGAGTGACCATGGGCCACCTGATAATCACCTTAGGAGTCATCCCAAAAGGAATCTAAGACTCTGTAGTAGGCGGCTGAGGCTCTGATGAAGTGATTGCGTGCCTAGCTGGTGTACCTTGAGTTTGGTCCTCAAACAGGAGTAATCAACAAAATTTATAACCTATATCACCATGCACTAGGATAGCCTTAGCTAATATAGCATAGTGGCTCTAGGATCGTTCACTGGGAAGGGTTTTCAACTTACAACTGATAACAATTCAAAGTTGAATTGGTGCTTTTTCATTTCAAGGTTAGCTTTAATAGAAAACATAAACTTTGGTTTTAAGCTAACTAAAATAAAGTAATGGGAGTTACTTATAAAGAAAAATGCTTCTTGGAGTTTTAGGATCACTAGGGTTAGGCTCCTCATGCAAAAACAGAGCTCCGGTCACTTGAATATTTTCCTAGCATTAGAGAATTAACATATAGTTAATTCTCTAACCGGTGTTGTACAGATGCTTCCTGTTATTGGATTCAAACACTAAATCCCTCTCACTTATGCAACTTGCAATGGCTCGTGCCTCTCACCTAGCATTTACCATTCAAGGTGCTCATTAACCTTGGACTTTCCTTCTCAAGCTCGCAAGAGATAACTAATAGATGTCTCCTTAGAGTCCAAAAGCTTACCAAGTGTTGGCAATTCTAGAAAATCCTACCTTCAAGTCACCTCCCGAAGGCTCGCAAGAGGTAAACTAGTGCATCTCAATGGACGAAGATCACTTGCCTTACCAAGTGTTGGCCCAGGTGAATTAAAGGCATTTTAAGTTAACTAAAAACATAGAAACCGTTAACGGGTCACACTTTCTCTTCATTAACAGCTGAAACAACGAAACTACCAATTCTGACACTTGGGACCTTACCCAGCGACCTTAGCTCCAAGAGACAAAAATTCTAGCCACTCATTCTCTAAGGAAACATTCTCAGAGCTTGTTTGGCTAGTAAGAAAAATACAATCAAATTGAGTAGGTAAGGCAAAGTAAAGCTCTGTATTTTACTTCCTTCAAAACTATACAAAAGATGTCTCTGAGAACAAGCTCCTGAGATGTCTCTGTGTAATGAAAATTACAAACAATATATATGAGGGTATTCACGCTTTGTTCTTACTTAATAACCAAGGAATCCTTTGATTGGTGGATTACAAGGAGAAAATGGGGATTTAAACATCAAATATCTGAAGAAAAAAATCTAAAAGTGTCGGTCGCAAATATCTGGAAGCACTCAGGAGGATTTCACAGGCATGCAAGATGGCTGTGAAATTTTGCAAGCTGAAGGTCACCATTTCGCAGCCAAAGGCTGATTTTACAGCCAACACTTTGTGATTTCGCAGCTAAAGGCTAATTTCGTAGCCTGCGAAATTGGCTTTCAGCTTGGTGTGATCGGCTTCCAATGGCTCTAAGTTCTTCATTTTAACTCCGATTCACACACCATTTGAAGTGTTAGATTTTTAACTTCTCGATCTTCGAAACGACCTATAGCATGCATGAAATGAGCTCCAGGAAGTGCTTAAAAAGTTGCTGTCCTCTTGAATTCTTCATGTTAGATTTCTCTCTTTGCTTTCCCTCCTTGTATTCATGATTTGCTTATGGAAAAGGACTATAAAGCTTCAAAGCTTAGATTCTTCATGTTAATGAGCTTCCAATTGCTTTTCCATGGATTCCATAGAACTCTCCTCACTCTTGGATTGCTTTGGTGATCAAAATACTATCAAAAACACCAAAACTTACACAATTTCATTAGAAACGATTGTAAAGGTCCTTAATATGCTAATTGAGTTAAAAGGTAATAGCTACTACTCAAAAGTGTTTAAAAGAGTTAATTACAAGCTACAAAATAACACTTTTTGAGCAGTAATCATGAAGGCTCTGATGGCTCTACTGGAACTGATATCCTTGCTTTCTTCTTAGGAGGACGGCTAGCTGACCTCTTGGGACGAGAGGAGCTTGCCCCTGGTGTAGTGGGTGGTCTCCTAGTCTCATATCGTCTCAAAGGAGGACTCGGGGGCGCTCCCTCTACTGAAGGTGGAACGACAGGTGGCTGTGAAGGCTCAGTCATGGAGTCTTGCACAGGTGAGACTCTCGATGCTCTGGTGCGGGCTGATGGAGATGGGGTCTTGGCTTCCTCTTGTTTTGGCCATGGCTGACGTGAAGAAACTTGAGAAACGGTGGCCGGAGGTGTGCGGGGGGCTTTGCTTCAGACGGAGGTCCTCTTGAATCCCCTTGGAGATGGTGCTGTGGTTTGGCTCAATTTCGCACTTGAGGGGGGTTTTCGTAGGGCAAATGACCGGTGCGAAATGAAATCTAAGAATTTAGACGCTCAATTTGAGATTTAAGTTACGATTGAGATTTTCGCAGGAGGAGGCTCATTTCGTAGAATGAGGGCGATTTCTCAGCCAATGGGCGATTTCGCAGGCCATTTCGCAGCTGCGAAATGGGAGTGTGGGGCTGCGAAATGGCACTCGTGTGCCAAGGGAGTGTTTCACAGGTGCGAAATGATTTCGCAGAGGGTGCTTGGGCTGCAAAATGAGGATTTTGAGGGTTTCGCAGCTCCAAAATGGGTATTTGGGCTGCGAAATGGCACACGTGTGCCTAGGGAGTGTTTCGCAGAGGGTGGTCTTGGGGCTGTGAAATGGTTTCGCAGAGGAAGCCCCTTTTCGCAGGGCAGCTCTTTTGGCTGCGAAATTTTCTCAAGCCAATGAATTTCTTTTCCTTTGAGCTCCTTTGGTTCCCTAAGACCTTCCTTCACCTCTTTTGCAATTCCTCATAAATTTGATCATTCAAAAAGTCTAAGTTATATCAAAATAACATAAATTATAACTAAGATTAAAATTAAAACAATTAATAAAGCTTTTAAATTAACAAAATTAAACAAAAATATGGACTTTGGCAAGACCAAGTCCATCTACCCCCTTTCTGGTTAGGATTTCTGTGGCTCAAGGAGGTTGACTTCCTCCTTATCTTGGTTGAATGACTCCATGAATGGTTTGAGATGATGGCCATTGACTTTAAAAGTGTATGTGTTGTTGGAATTCAGTAGTTCCACCACTCCATTGAGATGCACTTGGTGAATAATGAAAGGGCCTATCCACTTTGACTTCAGCTTCCTAGGAAAGATATGGAGCCTAGAGTCATAGAGTAAGACTCTTTGTCCCTTCCGAAATTCTTTGTTGGAGATTAACTGATCATGCCACCTCTTCATCCTCTGTTTTGCAACTTTAGAATTGATGTAGGCATCATTTCTTAATTCCTCCATCTCATTAAGGTCTAAGCACCTCTTTGCCCCGACTCTAATCAAGTCCATGTTTACCTTCTTGATTGCCCACCAAGCCTTTTATTCAACTTCCACAGGGAAATGGCATGCTTTGCCATAGACTAGGCGATAAGGAGACATGCCAAGAATAGTCTTATAAGCTATTCTATATGCCCATAGTGAATCATGGAGCTTAACAGACCAATCTCTTCTGCTCGTGTTCACCACTTTCATCAATATATTCTTGATTTCCCTGTTTGCTAGCTCAACTTGCCCGGAAGTCTGAGGGTGAGAAGGTGTAGCTGCCTTCTGCTTCACCCCATACTTGGCTAAAAGGGTTTCAAAAGGCTTGTTGCAAAAATGAGTACCCCCATCACTGATTATGGCCTTGGGTACCCCAAATCTTGAGAAGATGTTCTCTTTGAGAAATTTGAGAACAACTCTGTGATCATTGTGTTTACAGGGGATTGCCTCAACCCATTTAGAAACATAGTCTACCCCTACCAAAATGTAAGAGTTACCAAAAGAAATTGGGAAAGGTCCCATGAAGTCAATGCCCCAAACATCAAAGAGATCAACTATTAGAATGGGGTTCATAGGCATTTGATTTCTTCGTGTCAGCTTCCCAAGCCTTTGGCATCTATCACAGCTTCTACACATGGTGTGGGCATCTTTGAAGAGTGATGGCCAGCTAAAACCTGATTGCAACACCTTCATGGTTGTTTTCTGAGAGGCAAAGTGGCCTCCACATGCATTCTCATGGCAATGATTGAGGATTCCTTATTGCTCTTCTTCAGGGACACACTTCCTTATTATTTGATCTGCACAATACTTGAAAAGAAAAGGTTCTTCCCAATAATAGGCATGAATCTTTGCAAAGAAGTGCTTCTTATCTTATGCTTTCCACTCACTTGGAACTTCACCAGTAACTAGGTAGTTAACAATATGAGCATAAGTGATTCCTCTGGAAAGTCATCATTAATAGGTAAAACATGGGAGTTGTGTGATATAGCCAACCTTGAAAGGTGGTCAGCTACCACATTCTCCACTCATTTCTTATCTCTGATTTGGAGATTGAACTCTTGTAGTAAGAGAATCCATCTAATCAACCTTACTTTTGCATCTTGCTTTGTTAATAAATACTTCAAGGCTGAATGGTCAGTGAAAACAATGATGAAAGACCCTACTAGATAAGCACGAAACTTGTCTAAGGTAAACACTATAGCTAATAATTCTTTCTCTGTAGTTGTTTAGTTCCTTTGAGCTTCGTTCAATGTCTTTCTTGCATAGTAGATCACATAGGGCTTTCCATCTTCTCTTTGGCCAAGAACAACTCTTATAGCAAAGTCACTAGCATCACACATCACTTTAAAAGGTAGTTGCCAGTTAGGAGCCCTTACTATTGGAGCGGCTGTCAAGAATTGCTTCAGTTGATCAAAACTCCTTTGACATCTCTCATCCCATACAAATTTAGCATCCTTAGCCAATAATTCACAAAGAGGCTTTGAAAGCTTAGAAAAATCTTTTATAAACCTCCTATAGAACCCTGCATGGCCAAGGAATTGCCTTACTCCTTTTACAGTTGTTGGGGATGGCAATTTGATAATTAGTTCCACCTTTGCTTTATCAACTTCAATGCCTTTCTCGGAGATGATGTGGCCAAGGGCAATTCCTTGTTGTACCATAAAATGACATTTCTCCCAGTTGAGCACCAAGTCCTTTTCAATGCTTCTGTTCAGAACCGCTTCCAGGTTGACTAAGAATTATTCAAATGTACTTCCATATATGGTGATGTGATCCATGAAAACCTCCATAATTTGTTCCACCATATCATTGAAGATACTTAGCATACATCGTTGGAATGTTGTAAGTGCATTACATAAACCAAAAGGCATTCTTCTGTAGGCATATGTTCTAAATGGACATGTGAAAGTGGTCTTCTCCTGGTCTTCAACATCGATTTCTATTTGAAAATACCCGGAGTAGTCGTCTAGGAAAAATAAAAAGGATGGACAGAGACTCTCTCTAACACTTGATCAATTAATGGCAATGGAAAATGATCCTTCCTTGTCACGGCATTCAATTTTCTATAATCAATACACACCCTCCAACCTGAAGTGAGGCGTGTAGCAACTTCTTCTCCGCTTTCATTTTGCACCACCGTGATCCCTGACTTATTTGGTACCACTTGAGTAGGACTCACCCATGGGCTATCCGATATGGGGTAGATAATACCTGCTTGAAGTAACTTCAGAACCTCAGCTTGCACCACCTCTTGTATATGAGGGTTCAATCTTCTTTGAGGTTGACAAATTGGTTTAGCTTCTTCTTCCATGTATATATGATGTGTACAGACCAAAGGACTGATGCCTTTCAAGTTAGATATTTGCCATCCTATTGCTTTCTTACACCTCTTGAGAACTTCAAGTAGACACACCTCTAGAGGAGTAGTAAGAGATGAAGATATAACAGCAGGGCACTTTCGATTCTCTTCTAGGTATGTATATTTCAACTTTGTGGGCAGGGGCTTCAAATTGAGCTTTGGGGTCTCCTCTTTAGCAGCTTCTTATGCCTCCTCTTTATTGAACAAAGGTAGAATTTCTTCTCTCCTCCTCCAACCTTGTAGAGCAGCAAGCACATCTGAGAGTTCATGCAACCCTTCCTCAAGATCCCCAAGACTTTCATTCAACTTGTCTTGCATTTTCTGATTACAATGCTCCTCCACCAGAGTGTCAATAATGCACACCTCTTTTGGACCTTCTTCTTCTTCCAGAGTGATTAGCTTTTTGGACATATAAAAGATATTGAGCTCCAATGTCATGTTGTCAAACGTGAGTTGCATAAGTCCATTCCTACAATTTATGATTGCATTTGATGTAGCCAGGAATGGCCTTCCAAGGATAATAGGAACATAATTAGTTTCCTCGACAATTAGGTAAGTGTCAAGAACAACAAAGTCTACTGGATAGTAGAAATTATCAACTTGAACGAAGAAATTTTCAATTATCCCCCTTGGAATTTTCACTGATCTATCTGCTAGAGATAAAGCGATTGATGTTGGCTTCAATTCACCAAGTCCCAATTGCTGGTAGATAAGTATGGTAGAAAATTTACACTTGCTCCCAAGTCTAACAAAGCTTTCTCCACTACATTTCCTCCAATCATGACTGAGATGGTAGGACAACCCGGATCTTTATACTTCAACGGAGACTTGCATTGTATGATAGCACTTACTTGCTCAGTCAAGAAGGCTTTCTTATTCACATTCAACCCTCTTTTGATAGTACACAAGTCCTTTAGGAATTTTGCAAAAGTTAGAACTTATTTAATCATATCTAGCAATGGGATGTTGACCTTCACCTATCTTAATACTTCAAGAATTTTTTATGCTTTTCTGATTCCCTTTTTCCCATGCAAAGGTTGAGGAAAAGGTGGAGGTGTGTGTTTCTTCATCACATCTCCCTTGGTAAGTACTTTTTCCAAAGTTGCTTTCACTATTGAATCATGGTCCTCTTTTCCTTCACTGCTATCTTTCTTCTTTCCTTTGATTTCCTCCCTCTTCTCTGTCTCCTCTTCTTTTTTTTTTTCTTTCTCAACATGTGGCTTGGGTGTTGGCAGCTCGACCTTTTTACCACTCCTTAGAGTGATCAAGGCTTTGACATTTCTCACCTGTGAAGACTCTCCTTCATGAGTTTCCACTTCATGGATACCCTTGGGGTTTTGGTGAGGTTGAGAAGGAAATCTCCCATTCTCTTACACTATGCTAAGGTTAGTGAGCCTTGAGATTGAATATTGGAGACTATCTATCTTCTGAGATAAATCATTTTGCATTCCATCCATCATTTTATTCATTGTATTCTCTACACTGTCAATTCTTTGACTGAGTTGAACATTGATAGATTTCTGATCTCCAACAAAAATCTCTCACAACCTTGCTTAGATTCACTATTGCTTGCTCAAGATTTGATGCTTGTTGAGATGGTTTAGTTGGCTATGTATACTAAGGTGCTCTTGGCTTCCAACAGAAATTTGGATGGTTCCTCCAATTTGAGTTGTAAGTATTTCCATATGAAGCATTGTTGTTGGGCTTGAATTGTCCAATGACATTTGCTTGATCTCCAAACATTTCCCTAGCAGCTAGAATTGTAGGGCACTCATCCACCAAGTGCTCATATGACAAATAGGACATGACTTGACTTGCACTGGTGTTTCAGCAACAACTTGCACTTCATGTATCTTTTTCAGCTCTAACTCCTCCAATCTTCTTGTCATAGCTGCAACCTTTGCTTTCATATCAATATCTTCACTCAAGGTGTACATCCCAGCCTTAGCATTTAAAGGCATTTGGTTGAGACTTCGTCTTCACCACTTCTCCTTTGTCCGGATTCATCCCATCACCTTGATACTTCAGCCACATAACTCAAGAAGTCCATGGCTTCCTTCGGATTCTTACTCATGAAATCTCCTCCACACATAGTATCGAGGAGTTGTTTTATTGAGGAAGACATTCCGTCATAAAAGTAACTCACCAATAGCCATGTATCAAAACCATGATGAGGACAAGCATTGATGGCTTCCATGTATCTCTCCCAACACTCATAGAATTTCTCATTCTCTTTAGCTGAGAAGTTTGAAATTTGCCTTTTCAAGCCATTTGTTTTGTGAGTAGGGAAAAATTTCTTGAGGAATTCAGCTTGCAAATCAGTCCAAGTTCGGATACTCTTTAGCCTTAAAGAATTAAGCCAAACCTTTGCCTTATCCTTCAAAGTAAAAGGAAATAGCTTTAGCCTCATCAAGTCGATTGAAGCTCCTCCTTCTTGGAATGTATTACAAACATCTTCAATTTCCTTGATATGTGCATAGGGATTCTCACTTTCCATCCCATGGAAAGTAGATAGAAGTGGAACAATATGCAGTCTAATTACTAGCTGCTCTGTAGGGGGGCACTATACATGATGGTGCACTCATACGAGGTGGATGCATGCGGTCCCTCATTGATCTGAATTCATTGGGATTGTCCTGGTGACCATGGTGACTAAGCTGATCTTCAGGTGTAGCTTCCATGATATTCAAGCCCAATTCCAATTCCTTGTTATGAGGTGTTTCACGTTTCACAAGCCTTCCTCCACTATCTTGTATCCAATTTGGCATACACAACTAGTATCAACTGTAACAAAAACAAAAACAAAAGAAAACAAGACTACAAAAAGACTAAAACTAACTAAAACTAAAAGATATGTTAGAATATGAACAAGTAAAAGAAACAATTAAAAGAGTTAGTGAAATGAAAGAAAAATCACCAAACTTATGATGAAAATCACAAGTACTCTGAAAAGATAATATCACTTTGAAGTTGGCACCTTCCCCGGCAATGACGCCATTTGATTTCCGTGCCCAGTTGGTGTATGTCCTGTTGATTGGTGCTCAATCAACTGGTGTACCTTGATTTTGGTCCTCAAACGAGAGTAATCAACAAAATTTATAACCTATATCACCATGTACTAGGATAGCCTTAGCTAGCATAGTATAGTGGCTCTAGGATCGTTCATTGGGAAGGGTTTTCAACTTACTACTGATATTAATCCAAAGTTGAATTGGTGTTTTTTCATTTCAAGGTTAACTTTAAAAGAAAACATAATCTTTGGTTGAAAAAGGATTGGTTTTAAGCTAACCAAAAATAGTAACTGAAATTTATTTATAAAAAAAAGTGTTTCTTGGAGTTATTGGATCACTGGGGTCAGGTTCCTAATACAAAAATAGAGTTTCGATCACTTGAATCTTTTCCTCGCATTGGAGATTTAACATATAGTTATTTCTCGAACTGGTGTGGTACAGATGCTTCCCTTTTATGGATTCAAACACTAAATCCCTCTCACTGATTCATCTTGCAATGGCTCGTGCCTCTCACCTAACATTTGCCATTCAAGGTGATCCTTAACCTTGGATTTCCCTTCAAAAGCTCGCAAGAGATAACTAATGGATGTCTCCTTAGAGTCCAAAAGCTTACCAAGTGTTGGCTATTCTAGAAAATCCTACCTTCAAACCACCTCCCAAAGGCTCGTAAGAGATAAACTAGTGCATCTCAATGGATGGAGATCACTTGCCTTACCAAGTGTTAGACCAGGTGATTTAAAGGCGTTTTAAGTTAACTAAAAACATAGAAACCATTAACGGGTCACACTTTCTCTTCATTAAAAGCTAAAACAACCAAAACTTCCTATTTTTGCATTTGGCACCTTACCCGGCCTCCTTAGCTTCAAGAGACAAAAAGCCTAGCAACTCATTCTATGAGAAAACATCCTCAGAGCTTGTTTGGCTAGTAAGAAAATTACAATCAAAATGAGTAGGTAAGGCAGAGCAAAACTCTATGTATTACTTCCTTCAAAACTATACAAAATGTTGGTCTCTAAGAACAAGCTCCCGAGATGTCTGTGTAAAGAAAATTACAAACTATATATAAGAGGTTACTCACCCTTTGTTCTTACTAACTAAGGAATCCTATGATTGGTGGATTACAATGAGAAAATGGGGATTTAAACAACAAATATCTGAAGAAAAAATCTAAAAAAGTCGATCGCGAATATCTAGAAGCACTCAGGTGGATTTCTCAAGCATGCAACATGGGCTTCGAAATTTTGCAAGCTAAGAGTCTCCATTTCGGACAAAAAGGCTGATTTCGCAGCTAGCACTTTGTGATTTTGCAGCTGCGAAATTGGCTTTCAGTTTGGTGCGATTTGTTTCCAATGGCTTTAACTTCTTCATTTTAGCTTTGATTTACACACTATTTAAAGCGTTGGACTCTTGACTTCCTAAGCTTTGAAACGACATATAGTATGCATGAAATGGACTCCAGGAAGTGCTCGAAATGTGTCCAAGAGTTTCTATCCTCTTGAATTTCTTCATGTTAGATTTCTCTCTTTGTTTCTCCTCCTTGCACTCATGATTTTCTTTTGGAAAAGGAATATAGAGCTCCAAAGTTTGGGTTCTTCATGTAAATGAGATTCCAT
>JBAPGN010001674.1:0-18471 GCA_037355405.1 Vitis amurensis | reverse complement strand
TTTGCAGGCCGATAGCCCTGTGGGAAGCCTTTTACAAGTTTTGGCCAAGTGTTGGCAAATAGAAATCAAGAAGTTTCATGGAAAGTGATTTTCGAAACCCCAAAATGCCTTTGTGGAGGTGTGTTTAGGTTTAGACAAATTCTTAGACTCATGCAGTTTTTGATTGCAAATGAGGTTGTGGATTCTGCGGTTGAAAAGCAATCAAGGGGATGTGTTGTGCAAGTTGGAGTTGAGTTAAACAAGCCTATGATCATGTCAGCTAGAAGTTCTTGTTGCAGTGCTTTTAAAAAAATGACTTTGGGAGAAGGTATGGATTAAACATGGATAGAGTGGTGCATCTGCACTGTGAGATTTTCATCTTCTATAATGGCTCTTTCCTTCCGGTTTTTTCCAAGTCGAGTGGTTATGAGCGACAAGGAGACCCTCCTCTCCCCCTTATTGTTTGTGATAGCATGCATATGGAGGTGTTTTAGTTGCATAATTGAGAAGGCTATTAGTGGGCTTTTTATGGGAAATTTATCAGTTGGAGTGGAGAAGAGATCAAGAGCGAGAGCCGGAAGGTGAAGGCGGGATACTGATCTCACCACTCTGTATTTGCGATGAACACCTTTGGTTTTGTGAGGAGTCTCCCATGATCATGACATATCCTAAGTTGTACTCTGGCGTTTACTCTTCTCATGTGATTTTGATCTTGCTCCAGGTTGAGATTAATTTGGAGAAACGGCTTCACAGCTTCAACCGATGCGGGGTACGGATACGTCCTCAATCCTTCATACTTAGAGAGTTCTTTTGGCCTTGGCCAGCGCTCTTTGCTTGATTCACGTAATGATTAAATCCAGTGGAGTCTACTGTGCCCACCTCCGTGCTTATCTTGAGTCTGCCTTTTCTGGGAACACCCACCTTTCATCCCCACACTCAGAGGAGTGTATTGGACGATGGATTTACACCGAGAGGTTATCTTTGATACCAAGAGACATGCCTCGCAATCGCGTTGCGGATAAGAAACCAATATGACATATGCCATAAGATTCGTGGTGTACTCGTGAATCTACGAGCAACTCTCTCTACGCACATCAGCATTATCGTTTACTTGCATGCTCGTCTCTCTTTAGATTGCCCCAAAAAGTAAGAGTTGAAGATCTGGAGAAGACTCAAGAGGAATTTCGTCCACCACTCGTCTCAACAAGCTAGCAATTGGTAGGGGTGGAGGAGCTCTAAGCTTGTTTTGCAGAGGTCAAAATCTTTTAGGGAGGTGGAACTTGCTTTGTGTGAGAAATTTTAGCTTTGATGGAAATAAAGCTCTCTTGAAGCTAAGTGGATTCGCACTTTGGCCATGAAAGTGAGGCTTTGAGGAAGCAATCATCATCACAAATATGAGTAGAGGAGGGGGATGTGTACTCGCGGCCATAAGTGGAGGTATGTGTCGGCTTTGGAAAGCAATAAGAAAGAGTGGTTGTGTCGAAAGCAGTTTGCTTACCGTGTGGTTTTTAGTAGCGAGAGTGAGATTCTAGAAGACAAATGGGTGGAGATGAGCCTCTTTGTGATCATTCCCTTCTTTATTTGCCATTTCCATGGCTAAAATGCTTGGGTATTGGATGTGTGGAGCCCAAACGTGTTGGGATGGTTGGACCCCTCTTTTTCAAGCCGGCGTTAATGATTGGGAAATAGCAGATCCTCCACACACCCATCGAGAGCGTCTTATAACATCAAGCATCCTAAGAACAACACTATACCCTGCAAAGGAGACGAGTCGAAATAATCACTCACATATGAAGAAGTCGAGCTTCTCATCCAATGTTGCTACTTACTCTATCTCTGACCCAGAGTTCTTCTTCTGATCATCCCTACACATTGTAGCTATTGAGGCTGAAATGATGCTCGCTAACAAAGTAGATCTATTGCTTCGGACGGCTTCCTAGGACTACAAAAATCTTAACTCTTGAGCAACTACCAGAGAGGGGTACTCTTTGGCAAATAGCTATTTTCTATGCCTCTTCTGAAGTAAAACAGTGTCACCTTTACTTCATTGTGTAAAGATGCGCATTGTTTGGAATCTTATTTCTCCTTAACTTGGTGGCTTGGCGTTCTCTTTGGTTCAATTGAGTGAAAACTCTCATTGGTGCACATGAGTGTTTGTGGGGAAACACCGTAAAAAAGGTTTTGGCAAATGGCCCCTTATGTATATTTTGGTCCGGTCTTGGAAGAAATGATTGTTAGTTTTTGGAAATGAGGAACCTTTCGCTTCAAAGACTGAAATATTACTTTTGTATGCTAATCTTTGGTCTTGGGTTAGGGTGTTATAGTTTGAGCATTTCTTCTCTTATTTAGCTTTTTTAAGGGCTAGCCTAAGTAAGGGTAGGTTTTGTGTTTATTTCCTCCTCCCTTGGATTTCGAGCTTTTGTGCTCTTTAGCATACTCGCCTGTATACTTAGAGGCATATTTGGAGTTTCCTCTTCCATTAATATTAATTCACTTATATCCTATCAAAAAAAAAAAACAAAGTTGTTTTTGTAATAGACCTTTCCTCTCATAGAAATCAGAATTGTTGTCAACCCCTTTTCTTCAGGATTATTCAAAACTACCTGATTATCCTTCTAAAGCAAGCTTTTGCTTAGAAGCTTGTTGGGGGATGTATTGACTTAGATCGGCTCCAATAGAAAGAGGTTCATCAATTAGTTAATATGTAGATGCATCTTTGCAAAGAGGAGGCAACATCCATGAACCGCATTCTTCTACAAGGCAAGAATCTTATTGGTGGTTGGTGTTTTTCTTTATTAATCCCCAAGGTAGTCATTTTTGCCTCTATTAGGACACCTACTAGGGTTACAAGCTTCTTTGAGGAAGAAAGTAGTAGAAGGCTTGAAGAGCAACCCCATTATGATAATTTTGGACTATATTAGAGAGGAAATCTATAGAGTCTTCAAAGACGAGAACTAATTGTCCTAAATCAAGGTCTTAAAGTTTCCTATCTTTTTACAACTCTTAACTCAACAGACTGCTAGGCGCCCCTGTATACTTTGACGGTCACTGCGGATTCTCGGTGTCCTCTTTCTTTTGCTTTTACATTACATCTCTTCTATTCCTATCAAAATAAAGAAAAATTTTCTTCTTTAACCAATTTTTGCCGTGATGCGGATTTGGTGTAAACATAAAATGAGAGTTCTTTTTCTTAATTGGATTGTGTGGATTGATGATGGGCTCTTGTTGAGGGAGAGGGTAGTTTTTTTTTCTCCTTCTTATTTAGTTTTGCTTTCTTCGCTCACTGTTAAATGTCTAGATGGCCACTCCTTGTGCGCTTTTATGCGACGTTAAACATTCTATTACATTAAGAAAAAAATAATAAAAAATTGAATGTAGTCCATTCCAAAAACCTCTTCATCTTTATGAGAAAGTTGTGTGCCAAACTCAACACTAAAATAAACCAACACGGTCCTACCAATATGTGTGTAAACAGAGAGGAAAACGCACATGACCAGATAATTCTCTAATACTTTGAACAGTATGGAGCATAAATAAAAAAGCACATTCTGAGTAAACATTAAATTTAGCTCCAATTTGGCACTGATTTGAAAATGGCAAAGCATACTCCTAATGCTTGCAAGAGAATTTCTTCTACACAAAAAGAACTTTATTCCTTGACAAAATTTTGAAAATATTTCAAAAATCTAGAGGATCGCTCCAAGTGGTTCCTCGATAATAACTTGGTAGATGATTCTTCCAAAAGCCATTTTTTGTTATATCAATACCATTACCCAAAAATCAATTAACCACTTTTTCTTTCCCTTTAATTTTATATATCCAACACCACCCAAGTGTTTGTTTGGATCACTCTCTACTTTCTTGCTTTTAAAAATAAGAAATAGTGATAAATTTTGTATAAAAAGTAGAACACCTTGTACAACAAATATAAATTTACATTATGTCTTTAAAAATCATTTTAGAATTTTCTAAAATTTGAGGTAGTAAAAATTTCCTAATACCTTAATTTTTTTAAAAATGATTTAAAACCATTGCCTTCTCATTGTAAACCTCTAAAGAGTTCTTGTATTTTATATAAAAGATACTATGATTTTATGAATTCAAAAACATAAAATAAGAAATGTAACAAAAGTAGCTATAAACAAATTGTCATGAACCCACGCAATCCACACTCCCAAATCGGGCCCTCTAAGAACGCATATCCACCTTGGCTCTATCCTGACATTTCTGTTTATTTTTCAAATAAAAACCAAAATAACCAAAAAAACACAAAATTCAAGATTTCATTTTCTTTCCTTTTCATTAGTTTCCTCAGCAATTAACCAGGGGAAAAGGAGTCTTCTAGTAAACTAGTCTACAGCCTCAACCAAACCAAAGGAACAAAAACTAGGGTATTATTAAGAGGCAAGCTAAATTGAATTACAGGTAAAAAAATTGATGCTCCTTTTGGTTACTCGGAACATCATCTTTAGCAAAGACTGCAAGACATATGAGATCGGGAGTTCCCAAATTTCAAACCCTAGAAAATGGTACTGACCTAATCTTCTATTTAGCTCAGTAGATAACGGAATATTTCCTATTCAATACCAATTCGTAAAAACATACAGACAAAATATTCATTTTCTTTTCCTTTTTCTCAGCAAACAAACAGAATCAATGCACAGAAAATTAGGGTTTGAATATTCCAGACTCGCCTGATGAGACTCGGAACCACACATAAACATTAGCATTACGTAGACCTTATCAGCTCAAGAACCTCAGCGGCAACCATCTCGCTCCAAGGCCTCCCAATCTTCATTTTTCACATTCAATTCTTCCGCAGTCAGCCCAGCTCCACTGGATGAAGCCCCTGGAGCTGCTTCCGACTGATCCAATTTCTGCAAGGCACCAGATCTAACCGCGCATAGTGCAGCAGCAGCCGATGAAAACGTTGTTTTGGAGATGGCGAGCTCTGTGCAAGACCATTGTGAGATCGAGCATGAGAGAGCTAAAGCTTCTCGCGCCGGGCGACGCTTCTTACGGAGCTTCGAATTAGAAGCGCTGATGTTATTGGATTCCTCTTCTGCCTCCGGTCTCCGCCCGAGACGACGGAGGCTCCGATTTAGGCTCCGTTTCAGTCACCTTTGCTGTAGCCGTCCCAGCAGCAGAGCTCGCCGGCGGCAGACTTCCGGCCTCTCGACGCTTCTCCTCCATCGAGGGTTTCGTTCAACTACTATCGCTTGTCTAATGTATGATTACTTCTCAACATTTGAAAACACTATTGCGATGTAGCGGCAACTCTGTATTCGTTTCTCCTGCACCTCTCGTCATTTTCCCCACATTTGTACAGTGCAGTATCTAAAAATCGTAATACAACTGTCTCCAATTAGCCTTCGCCATTTTTCTTGATGAAGGTGTATATTATAATCAAAGTGTCGTCGCTTTTGTTTTGCAAGAGCTCACAGTATCATTTGAAATCTTGCCTGCGGTAGTGGGGAGCCCGAAAGTTTATTGTCTGACATCAGTTTGTATCCAAGCACAAGTGGTTTTATGGAAAGTATTTTGTTCTCTCAAATGTGAATATGTTTTTAACTACTAAAGTCTTTACATTTTCTTTAGTTTAGAAAAATAGGATTTTAATTTTTTTTTATTCTTTTTGAAAAATTGATTTTAAAATAACATTTTGAAACCCAAATGGCATCTTGTTTTTATGTGGATTTCAAATTTTTTTTAAAAAAAAATTTGATTCAAAAATAATTTTTAATCAAACATGTTAGTATACGTTTTATTTTATAAAACAATAAATATGCGTAGCCTTTATTCAAATAAATTTTAAATCATATAAAATAATCATTTTTGTTAGGTAATTATGGTAAATTAGTTCATAATTTATCATTTAAATAGGAATATGTAATGAGACGAGTTTTTTTCGAGCACTCACCCTAATAAGATGATTTGAAATTTAAGGTCAAGATGAATTTGAAATTTTTATATAAACTCATATTAAATATTATCTTATCTCATTCGTTTCGATCATATATATAACTTTTATTTAATTTAATTTTAATTTTTATTTGTAATATAATAGATATATAATAATTATAATAATATATTTTTCAATAAAATAAATTATACAAATATAATAATTTAATTATTTATAAAATATATTTATTTTAATGTAATTAAAAAAATTAAAAAGTTAAACCGGGTGAGAAGAAGCTGATATAGAAATTTCTCATTTCCGTCGTGCCTCACTGTTTATTTTAAATAAATGGAATAGGATTAGGATTTGGGTGACCATCTCCAACCGTTCGTTTTCATATTCATCCCATCCTATAAGTGCTTCCATTGATTGATGGAAGGTTGACCAGTTCTTTTGGGGCAGGCCAAAGCAAGGTCGACCATCTGCGGTCAGGGTCTAGCGGAGCCCATGTTGTAGCCCACTATCAGGTTTGGGACATAAAAAGCAATTCGAGCCCAAACCCAAAATTTTCTTCATTGGGATCAAGCCCGAACTCAACCGAGGATGATTTAAGTCACAATAATAGATGACTGATAATAGGGGTCTGAAAGACAATATTTTTATATGGGTAAATTTTTAAATAAACCCAAATAGAAACCTTTTATTTTTATCATTTTGTGTCTCCTTTCAAACCTAAAAGTTTACCTATTGGGGCTGCTTTCCCCAGTGTTTTAATATAAGTGTTTTTTACACGACATTATAAGTAAATTTTTAGATTTTTAAAAATATTATTTAAATTTTATAAAATACCCATCTTTTAAAAATATTTTTAAATAAAAATATTTCTTAAAATCATTGTCAAACGAAGTCTAACTCGATTATAAGAGAGGATATTTGGAAATTAACCACTTTGATTTTTTTTTTTAAATACTAAGACTGCATTTGACAGTGATTCTAAGATGTATTTCTATAATTTTTAATATTTGAAATTTTTTTATTTTTCAAGTATTAGAAATATTATAAACACTTCCTAAAATCATTGCGAAACGCATTCTAAATCTAAGAGTGTTTTTACGATGTTTCTATTAGAAATGTTTTTAGTAGAAGTGTTTTCTTCGAAAGTATTTTTAAGAGATACACCTATCAAGTATTTTTTTTTTTTAAATCTTATAAGTGATTTTTTTTTTTTTTTTGAAAGGAGTTTTCTAAATTTTGCCAAACATCAAAAATTTTGTTTAAAAACACTTTTTAAAATAAAAGTGTTTTCTAAAATCACTATTAAACGAACTTTAACTTGTCTGTTCCATAATAAGGGATTATGTAAAAATTATCATCGGAATTAGATTACATATTTATTGGAATTGTAATTACTCCATTGGGGGAGTTATTAAAAATCTTTTCTATGTATGATCTATGAAGTTAACTTCACAATTTCCTCTTTATATTTGGAGAAAATGAGCAATAGATATATATTTTGAGACCCGAGTGAGATAAGGTTAATATTTATAAATTTATCCTTAATCTTGATTTACCATTCGATTATAAATAACGATAAAGCTTTCGATTCCCAACATGATTTCACTGATATTATAAGTTTAATACCAAAAACAGTTTTGATATCATATTGAACAATCAATTTTTTTAAAAGTTTGAGTTTGTAAAATTTGAGTTTATAATATATATAATGCATTTTGTGATATTTTTTTTCATAGATAATTAGCTTTCTAATAGTGGAAAATGAAGGGAGAAACCACGCACACAACCATTTATTAAATCTTCAACAGAGAGAGAAACCTTTCACTCTTCGTACCAGATCTACTAATAATACAAACATCGATCAAACACCTTCACGCATGCTATTAATTAATGGACATAGGACTCCCTCTTCCTAGGCCTCAGATCTACTAATAATACAAACACCAAACACCTTCACACATGCTAGTAATTTATGGACATATGACTCCCTCTTCCCAGGCCTTACTCATGATAAATGGTGACATCAGTCCTCGGGTCGAAGACGAACGAGAACTTCTCCGCAGGACCATTTAGATCTTTATCATAGTCAACTGAATCATTAATCTGCTCCTTGCTCATATCCTCTGCTGTTTCTCCAGCAGGAAAGGAGGTTAGGTGATTGTCCCTTCTTCTTGTTGAAGCCTCTCTCTCACAACTGGGCTGTCTTTTGCTTCTCCACAGTTTTCTTCAATGGCGATGTAGAGATTGATGTCTGATCATTCATTGTAGAATCAGCTGATTCTACCACGGCCGGCTGCTCTCCCTCAAGTTGCTGGGCCCTTACTCCATCTTCTCCTGGCGTGTTTTCTTGCCTCTACACTGCAACTGCTCAACAACAAGGAAGATTATAAATGAAAGTAATAGGAAAAGAAATTAGAAGGACATGAATATGCTCAAGAAATAAAAAATATATATTTAAAGTTAATGAAAAAAGATTGACGAAAATAGAAAAAAGACTGGAAATAACTTACGAGGAGAGTAAAAGCGAGAAAATGGCCAAAAATCAAGAGGGAGACTCCATGGCTTTTCCTCTTCTGCAAATTTTCCCAATAGAGGATTCCGATCAATCCATCAATTATTAGCTACAAAAGCAGAAAAAATATGTGTAAGAGCAATTCAAGACCCTCGAGATCCACGTGGGCGGCCATTAATATGTGGATTAAGCCCAAAGATAACGAGGCATATGTTTTATTCTTTGTGATATACATGGTGGTGACACTTTTTGTTGTCATGTGTTTCTTTAGCTTTTATCACGTTTTTCATTTATTTTTCTTCTTAAAATTGAGAGGGAGACAGCATGGCCATCCAAGGATAATCAGAGAGATTTCGAGGATCAACCAAAGGATTTTTTTTGTTTCTTTATTTATTTTTGGGATATCCGATTGATAGGGGGAAATCATACCCGTTTTGCAAATCCAACCCTTCAACTTTTTTAACTTAAAAAAAAAACCTATTTTAGATAAACATATTTTCATTTTTTTTTTTTTTTATAGAAATAGTATTTTCTTTTAAAATGTAAATAATGAAAATTTAAAAGGTATTTATGTCAAAAATATGTTACTCTTTAAGTTAAGAAATGAGGGAGATTAATTTTATAAATTTGAGATTTTTTCATCCTTTTAATCAATCAATCCTTCATCTTTTCATGTTTGTTTTGAAATGATCCTTGGTTCGGCCTCATGCATGTGGCCTAAGGTGCTAGAAGTGTTCGGGCTTAAGCTTAGTACTAAAGTGAGGTGGGCTTAGACATTGTGTTGAAATTTCGTGTTTTATTTGACTAATAGTATGTTTTGTAGTATTTCTATTCAAAACATTTTTAGAAAATACTTGGTTAAAAATGATAAAATAATCCCAAAAATTGTGAATCTAATTCTTCTCATATTTTATTTTTTCTTGAAAAGTAACACATTTTCAACATAAAATGTCATTTACTATTTTAAGTATTTACATATAGGTTTTCAAACAAAATGTTATTTAAAAAATAAATAAATATTGAAAGTGTTTTTGTCAAAATGAGACAAAAAAAAAAAAAATAAAGAGTTAAATTTCAAATATTGGATTTTCACTTATCCTTTTAATCAAATAACTCATATTTTTAACATAAGTGTTTTAGAAGAATCATATATAAAGAGTGTGTTTGGCAATATTTAAGGTGTTTTTAGTAAAAATATTTTCTCTATAAGTGTTTTAAGGAGAATCACATATAAGTGTTTTTTTTTAAATCACTACAAGTGATTTTCATATTTTTGAAAGTATTTTCTAAATTTTTTTAAACACTTAAATTTTTAAAAATATAATTTTTAAGATAATTTTTTTTAAAAAAATCATTATCAAACAGACTTAAAATATTTTTTTCAAAAAACACTGTAAATGATACTATAAATAATTTTTAAAATTTTTTCAAATTCCTATTTTTTCCTTTTTTAAAAATACTGCGAAACAAACTTTAAAAGAAAAATATGAAGCTCAAAAAGGCATTGGGTGACTAAAGGAGTATTTTGAATAACATTGGGATAAGGATTTGTTTTAAACATCTTCACACCCTTGTGTTTTTTTGCAAGAAGTCAAACACCTTTTACGTACCTTTAGTATATCTATATATATATACATAGTGCACATTATAGTTTCCCTTATTCTACCACTTCTTTAGCAGTAACTTCACCATAGTAAAGATGGAAAACTAGACCCAACAAGCTCAAATTCCTTTTACGCTTTTGTGTAAGCCAAGGTATTCGTCTTCATGGGCTCAAAATCTCTCACAAATGATTTATGATCCTTAACCATTGTATAAGCCAATGTATTAATACTCATAGCTTCAATGTCCTTCACAAATGGTTTACAATTAGTGTTTTAAATACCGTTTAATTTTTTTAATAAAATGGGAATGAACATTATTTTAAATAAATGGAACAGGATTAGGATAAGGCGACCCATCTCTGACCCTCCTCGTATTAATCCCATCCTAAAAGTGTTCCATTGACTGATGAAAGGTTGACCAATCCTTTGGGCAGGCCAAGCAAGGTCAACCATCTGGGTCAGGTCTAGTGGAGCCCATGTGTAGCCCACTTTCAGGTTTGGACATAAAAAGCAAATTCGAGCCCAAACCAAAATTTTCTTCATTGGGATCAAGCCCGAACTCAACCGAGATGATTAAGTCCAATAATTGATGACCGATAGTAGGGGGTCCGAAGACAATATTTTTATATGGGTAATTTTTTAATAACCCAATAGCAAACCTTTTCTTTTTTATCATTTTGTGTCTCCTTTCAAACTAAAAGTGCCATTGGCGCTGCTTTTACCGAAGTATTTTTAATATAAGTGTTTTTTCACACAATAATTTTTTAGATTTTTAAAAATATTTTTAAGTTTTATAAAATACCTTTTTTTTAAAATCATTGTCAAACGAAGTCTAACTTGATTATAAGAGAAGATATTTAGAAACCACTTTGAATATATTTTTTTTTTAAGTATTAAGAATGCGTTTGATAGTGATTTTAGGAAGTATTTATACCATTTCTAATATTTGAAATTTTTTATTTTTCAAATATTAGAAACATTATAAATACTTCTTAAAATCACTACGAAAAGTATTCTAAATCTAAGAGTGTTTTTTACGATGTTTCTATTAGAAATGTTTTTTAATAGAAGTGTTTTATCTGAAAGTGTTTTTAAGATAAACACCTATCAAGTATTTAAAAAAATACATTATAAGTGATATTTTTTTTTAATTTTTAAAGGAGTTTTCTAAATTTTTCCAAACATAAAATTTTTTGTTCAAAAACACCTTTTAAGGTAAAAGTGTTTTATAAAATCACTATGAAACGAACTTTAACTTGTCTGTTCCATAATAAAGGATTATGTAAAACTTATCATCGGAATTAGATTACATATTTATTAGAATTGTAATTACTCCATTGGGGATGTTATTAAAAATCTTTTCTTTGTAATGATATATGAATCTAACTTCACAATTTCCTCTTTATATTTGAGAAAATGACAATATGTATATATTTGAGGCCCGAATGGAGTGAGATAAGGTTAATATATTATAAAATTATCCTTAATCTCAATTTATTATTTGATTATAAATGATGATAAACTTTCGACTCTTCAACATGATTTCAATGATATTATAAGTTTAAGAGTTTGTTTAATAGCGATTCTAAGAAGCGTTTTTAATATTTTTAATAATTGAAAATTTTTATCATTCAAGTGTTATAAATGCTAGAAACATTTTCTAAAATCACTCTCAAGCACACTCTAATATACACATTATACTCTCATACACTCTCTTTCACACATAGCCTCAATACCAAATAGTTCTGATATAATATTAAACGATCAATTTTTTTAAAAGTTTAAGTTTGTAAGATTTGAGTTTATAATATATATTATGCATTTTGTGATATTTTTTTCATAGATAATTAGCTTTCTAATAGTGGAAAATGAAGGGAGAAACCATGCACACAACCATTTATTAAATCTTCAACAAAGAGAGAAACCTTTCACTCTTCGTACCAGATCTACTAATAATACAAACATCAAACACCTTCACGCATGCTATTAATTAATGGACACAGGACTTCCTCTTCCTAGGCGTCAGATCTACTAATAATACAAACACCAAACACCTTCACGCATGCTATTAATTAATGGACATAGGACTCCCTCTTCCCAGGCCTTACTCATGATAAATGGTGGCATCAGTCCTCGGGTCGAAGACGAACCAGAACTTCTCCGCAGGACCATCTAGATCTTTGTCAAAGTCAACTGAATCATTAATCTGCTCCTTGCTCATATCCTCTGCTGTTTCTCCAACAAGAAAAGGAGATAGGTTGATGATCCCTTCTTCTTTTGAAGCCCCTCTCTCCACAACTGGGCTGTCTTTTGCTTCTTCACAGTTTTCTGCAATGGTGACGTAGAGAGTTGATGTCTGATCATTCATTGTAGAATCAGCTGATTCTACCACGGCCGGCCGCTTATCCCTCAAAGTTGCTGGGCCCTTACTCCAGTCTTCTCCTGGGTGTTTTCTTGCCTCTACACTGGCCAACTGCTCAACAACAAGGAAAGTATAAATGAAAGTAAATAGGAAAGAAAAATAGAAGGAATGAATATGCTCAAGAAAATAAAAAATATATATTTAAAGTTAATGAAAAAAGATTTGACGAAAATAGAAGAAAAGGTTGAAATACTTACGAAGAGAAGCGAGAAAATGGCCAAGAAAGCGAGATGAGACTCCATGGCTTTCCTCTCTGTAATTTTCGTGAGAGACTCCCGATCAGTCTATGTAATATATATAGCTACAAAAGCAAGAAAAAATATGTATAAGACGGCAATTCAAGACCCTCGAGATCCACGTTGGCGGTCATTAATATGTGGATTAAGCCCAAAGATAACGAGGCATATATTTTATTCTTTGAGATATCCATGGCGGTGACACTTTTTGTTATGTGTTACTTTAGCTTTTATCACATTTTCATTGTTTTTCTTTTTAAAATTGAGAGGCAGACAGCATGAGCATCCATGGATAATCATAGAGATCTCGAGGATCAATCAAAGGATCTCTTTTGTTTCTTTATTTATTTTTTGGGATAACCGATTGAAAGGGCCGAAATCATTCCCATTTTGCAAAACTAACCCTTCACTTTTTTTTCAATTTAAAAAATACCTATTTTGGACAAAAATATATATTTTTTTTCTTGTAGAAATAGTATTTTCTTTTAAAACACATGTAAATAATGAAAATTTGAAGGGTATTTATATAAAAAATAGGTTACTCTTTAAGTTAAAAAATGAGTGCGGTTAATTTTACAAAATTTGGGGTATTTTCATCCATTTTAATAAATTAATAATTTATCTTTTCATGTTTGGTTTGAAATGATCCTCAACTGGGCCTTGTGCATGTGGCCCAAGGTGCTAGAAGTTTTCGGGCTTAAGCTTAGTACTAAAGCAAGGTAGGCTTAGACATTGTGTTGAAATTTCGTGTTTTATTTGACTAATAGTATGTTTTGTAATGTTTCTATTCAAAGTATTTTTAGAAATTTTTGGTTAAAAATGATGAAATAATCCCAACATTGTGAATTTAATCTTTCTCATAATTTTTTCTTAAAAAGTAACTAATTTTCAACATAAAATGTCATTTACCATTTCAAGTATTTATACATAGGTTTTCAAACAAAAGGTTATTTTAAAAATAAAAAATAAAAACAATATTGAAAGTGTTTTTGTCAAAATGAGCCAAAAAAATGATAAAAAGTTAAATTTCAAAAATTGGGTTTTCATTAATTTTTCAATACTATAAATAATATGTACAAAAATAATGATAAAAGCAGATTACAAGAATGTACAAGATAAGTAATATGAAAATTATGAAAACTGATTTATTAAACTAATGTTACAAAATATTTCAAAAAATTACTTTTTTAAGAAATTCGAAAGGAGTTTGTTAAAAAAAATTAATTTATTTATTTATAAAAAGGTTTTAATTTATTTTGAATAAATAATTTGATTCAATTTTACTTGCATTCAATTTTTTTATTCTTAAAAAAATTATTTATACTTATCGTTGCTAAAATAATTTATTAGAAATAATTTTATTAAAAAAAAAGTAATTTGATTTATTTATAGGAAAAATATTTTTATTTACCTTTGTTAGCAAATGAATGAATTTTTACAATTTTATTTACAAAATTATAAGAATGTCATTGCATTAAGTAAAATGACAGTTTCATAAATATTTAATGATGCATGTTCAACATTCTGTTTTCATAAAGATTATAAGAGTTGATTGAGAATTATTTTTAAACTGAAAACTATTTTTAAGACTCAAAAACATGAATTTGGTATTTTTTGATATAAAATAGTTTCTTTTAAGAATTTGTCCCGAAAATATGATATTTACTAGAACATATTTTTAGTTATTTTCACTTGTTTTTTTTTTATGTTGTTTTAAAAAATGATTGTATAAATATAAAGAATGATTGAAAATAAAGCATTACATATAATTATTTTTAAGAAATATATATTTTTTTAAAATAAAATATAAAAAATAGATAGAGAATATTTTAAGTTTTTAAATAAACTTTTATTTTACAAAAAATATTTTTAAAAATTGTTCTGAACATAATTGTCTTTATGTAGAAAATGTTCTGAAGCATGTTCTAAGCGTCTTATGTAAAATCAAAGGCCTTTTAATATATATATATAAAAGATTATAAATAATGGAAAAATGCGAAAATATCATAGCAATACTTATAGAAGGAAGAATCATATATATGATAAAATTTAGGTCATCAAACGAGAATACATACCATGTAACTAGACACAAAGGTAGATGAGTATAGACAAATGATATGAAGTTGTAAAATACAGAGGTGATAAGTCATCAAACGAGGATAAATACCACGTCACTAGACACAAATGTAGATGAGAACAAACGAGGATACATACCACGTGACCAGACATAAAGGTAGATGAGTACAAACGAGGATACATACCATGTGACTAGACACAAAGGTAGATGAGTACAGGCAAATAAGATTAAGTTGCAAAATACATAGGCCATACCAAGAAACAAGACATAAAGGTAGATGAATACAGAGAAATGAGATTAAGTTGTGAAATACATAGGTGATATCACTTTATTGAAAAACTCCATGTTTGTAGTGTTGCCGGACCCTGAATGACCATAAGAGGATAGAGATCATTTCACATATCTTCCATTCAAATATTATCATCCATGACAGTACACTTGCACACGGTATTTATATTAATTCGCAGGAACTTTTGGTCCATATTGCTTAAAAAGATGTTTGTGTACTTTACGGTCGCCACCACCGGTACCACCACCACTGCCAACTGGTTCAGAGGAGGTGCCAAGAGGCTCCTCTTCTTTAAGATCGCCACCGCCATCGCCACCACTGCCAACTGGTTCAGAGGAGGTGCCAAGAGGTTTCTCCTCAGCTTCATTCTCAGCGTCAATGGAAAGAATAACTTTTGGCTTTTGCTCAGTGGCCTTTCTCATGGCCACCATCATCCTCAGATTTCTCCCTCTAGTAAAGTATTCCTCTGGGTGTTTTCTTCCATCTACAGTGTTGTACAACTGCTCAACAACAATGGAGAAATCTATCAGAACTTAACTTGTAAATCATACTCAAAATTTACTTGACTTCATAATCATTTCCTTTGTCAGATTCAAATTCTTAATTGTTTTGGCCAAGTTTTAAATAAAAGATTTGAAGCGATTAAAAGAAAAAGGATGAAAAAAAGAAAAAAGGAATACTCACAAGGAGAAGTGAGAAAATAGCCAAGAAAGCAAGAGGAGACTTCATCATGTTCTACCTATATTTTGCATGGAGAGGCTACTCGATCTATATATCTGCATATATATCTCAAAACTACAAGAAAAACAAGATATGAAGGATGATTTAGAACCCTCGACATTCACGTACGTAGCGATAATTAATATGACCATCTTGTTAAAAAAGAATGAATATTCTGATATTTTTATATGTTATTACAAACTTGTAAAGTAATATTTATTGATAAAGATCTTTTTAAAATAAATTGATTAAAAAATTATTAAAATAAAAAAGAGAAAAAAGATATTTTGAATATTTTGTCGTTGATCACGTGAGGGGCTTGTTGCAAGGACAATGCTATGTTACATTGGACCGACCGATTGCTTGTCAAGACTCAAGAGACATGACCATGTCCAAGTAATGTGCCAAAATAGTTAATATCGAATGAGAAGGAATCCTTCTCAAGTAAATTATCTTTAGAAAATTTATCTGAAGAAGCTCTGCTATGATGTCACCTACTAATTGTTTTTGTTGAAAAGTGGCTCAATTTTTTATTTAATATATATATATATATATTGTTTGAAAATTAATTTTTTTATAAAAGAAAGAAAAATATTTTGAGATGAAGATAAGTATATAAGTGTAGTTATATTGAATTAATATAGATATATATGAAAAAAGTTGAAGACACGTAACGGTGAAGCGAGAGTTTGTAATTTAAAATACTGATACAAATAATGGGAAACAATAAGACATTTTAGTGTTTAATAATTATATTTATTTATTTTTATAATGATAATGTATAGTTGAGTGATTCTATTTCATTAATCGATGAATATTAACATAATGAGTGTTTGGTAAAACTTAATACTTATTACTTAAGTTAAATTGTTTTTAAGTTGTTAACTTAAAACTTATTACTTATTTTTTACTTTAAGTATTAAGATTGTTTAATAAAATTAATTCTAATTATCACTTTAATATATTTACTCTCACTAATTGTAATAAATAATTATCTTCATTGATTTTAAGTGATTTATTAACATTAATTAATTTTAAGTATTAAATTATTTGTAAAACATTCATATTTAAAGTATTATAGATATACAAGATAATCATGAAATATTTATTATAAAAAACGAATTATGAATGTGGAATCATAATTCCTAACTATATTCTCACTAGGATAGATCAACAAATGAGACAAAAAAAATTTAAGATTAAGAATAAATTAACTATTTTAATTTAAAATTTAAAATTATTTTTTATTTCAAGTTATGATATTAAGTTATTTTATCAAACTTATTTAATCTACTTAACAACTTAAATTAAGTTATTAAATCAAATTAAGTTATTAAGTTGATTTATCAAACACTCTCACAATAGTTGAACATAAATGGTCGCACTATATATGTCCTACTCCATTGGTTTTTTCGACAGAATATGTCCTATTCCATATGGCTTCCTTGTTAGTTACGCCATTTTCATATTCATATGTCATGCCATAGGCCCATAGTCCTTTTCATGCATAAGGGTCTGCTATTATATTCATGGGATAGGCTAGGTGAAAGCGAATGTTCTAAGTGACCTGATTTGTTAGGAAAGTGTTCACCAATCAATTTTCCTAAAAAGAAAATATGTAAATTATGAAGTTACGATTCGAAAAATATAACCTTCTACTAAACAAAGTTCTAATAGTATATTAAATTATAAATTTTCTTAAAAGTTTAAACTTAGAAGATTTGAGCTCACAACATATATCATGTTCTTTACCAAAAAATTCAACCGCTATGACCCATTAGGTGTGTGACTAACTCATTGTTGTGTACATCAAAATTGAGTGTAAGACAAGTGATCCTTCATAATTTATTTATTTTTTATATATCCAAATACAATGATTTTCCTTGAATGTGTTTCTAATGAAAGCCCATTAACATAAAGAAGCTATTAACTTTGTTCCAAAAAAGCTCTTATTTACTCATATTTAATGAGACATATATTTAACAACTATGACCTCATATTTATACTGAATATTTTTAAAGTTATCTTATATATTTATAATACTTTAATTATGAATGTCTAATAAACAAATTAATTACTTAAAATTAATAAAAATAAATATTAATTAAAATAATAATGATAAATATTAATTACAATCGATGAAGATAAATATGTTAATTTGATAATTTAAAATAAATTTTATAAAAAAAACTTTTAACACTTAAAATAAAAAATAAGTAATAAGTTTCAAATTAATAACTTAAGAACAATTTAACTTAAAATCAACTTAAGTCATTAAGTAATAAACATCGATTAAAAAGCAAAACCTGGCCGATACAAGCTTTTATTAAATCATCATAATACAATTCACACTCCACACTTCAATACTACTTCACACCATCACTCATACAAACCTGAAACATCGATCTTACTTCTTAGTTCTTACATGTAGCTAGCTTCAGTGCTGATCAACTTATGTGAAATGCATACATAGACCACTTGTACCTGCTTCAATTATACATGGCTTTCCCTTAGTCGTTATAAACAGAGACATTTGGCCTTGGTTCAAAGTCATTAACAAATGACTTGTCTCCCTTTGAAGCAACTTCATCGTCATGGTATACTGAGACGTTAGGCCCGGGCTCAAAGTCCTTAACAAATGATTTTTCTTCTCCAACTTTACTATCATCATGGTAAACCGAGACATTGGGTCTGGGTTCAAAGTCCTCGGCAAAA
>JBAPGN010001673.1:0-18842 GCA_037355405.1 Vitis amurensis | reverse complement strand
AATAGCTAAGCAAGTCCGAGCTTCATCTGTTCATAATCTGGGTGGGTCTTTTACAAATATGAAATAATTTATCATTATTTATTTATTTTTTTTTTGGCTAATTTATCTCTACCCTAAAGATGCTACTAATCAGATCCATAATGTTTGTTTTGATATTAATAAATGCTATGCAGAGTGGATCCTAGCAATTGAAGTAATGAGTTTGACCTCTTACATTCATGTTTATGACGTTGAATGGCCCTATCTTTTTCATTTAAATATTGGTACTGTTGTTCTTTCTGATGGAAAATATGAGTACTTGTTAGCATAATTTTATTGTTTCTGTACTGCTCCAGTGCCATTGAAAGTGAATTATTTGATGTACATAACTTAATGTATGAAGTCCAAATAGTGGCTACACCTTGGTTTTCTTTCGTTTAGAATACTTCTTTGAGTTTACTTGACATAACATTTGTTTTCTGATTTTAGGAACTTGACTACCTTGTTGGAGCTGTGTCAAACCCCAAGAGGCCATTTGCTGCAATTGTTGGTGGCTCGAAGGTGTCATCCAAAATTGGAGTGATTGAATCCTTGTTGGAGAAGGTTGATGTCCTTCTTTTGGGTGGAGGAATGATGTTTACCTTTTACAAGGCCCAAGGTTACAGTGTTGGTTCCTCCCTTGTAGAGGAAGACAAGCTGGATCTTGCAACTTCACTTCTTGAAAAGGCCAAGTCCAAAGGTGTCTCACTACTTCTCCCCACAGATGTTGTGATTGCTGACAAGTTTGCTGCCAATGCTAACAGCAAGGTTTGTTTGCTTGTCCTTCTTTTTGGAAAAAAATTTCCCTGCCCCAAACTCTCTCAGAAAATATTTTCCTCAACTATCCATTGATATGTATTATGATAATTTGTTTCTGAAAGGGTTAAAAACTTCTGTTCAATGTTTTTGCAGGTTGTCCCTGCATCCTGTATTCCAGATGGTTGGATGGGGCTGGATATCGGACCTGACTCTATCAAGACTTTTGGCGAATCTTTGGATACTACCAAAACCATCATTTGGAATGGACCTATGGGTGTGTTTGAGTTCGATAAGTTTGCATTGGGAACAGAGGTAATGCATAATATACACATACATGAAATATTCTAATGTCAACTACATTGTTTGATGCTCTTTTACCTGCAATGCTTGAATCTACCAAACCAAAAACCTTTGCACATGTTTCCTGGAAACAATCCTATTTCACCAGGAAGCTCAATTACCTTGTTTTGTAAGTGTATTGAGGATTATTCTTCTCCAACTGCAGGCAATAGCCAAGAAGTTGGCAGACCTAAGTGAGAAGGGGGTGACAACTATTATCGGAGGTGGTGATTCTGTTGCTGCTGTAGAGAAGGTTGGGCTCACTGATAAGATGAGCCACATCTCAACCGGCGGTGGTGCCAGCTTGGAGTTGCTGGAGGGGAAGACGTTGCCTGGAGTCCTTGCACTCGACGACGCCTGAGCTGGGGTTTGTCTCCATATTTCTAGTAATGCCATCTATGGTATGTTTTTTTGCTCCTTGTTGTTTAGGGGTTTTGGAACCCATAACAAAGAGGTGATCCCTGTAGAGGCTATGGATCAAATTTTGAATAAGTGGGTGGTTCTCAGCCATGAATCCTGGTGTTTTGCCTGGGAACAACGTTAATTATCCTACAACATAAGTTTTCTAACAGTATGTTTTTGGTTGTGTGCATTATTTTTGAGATGAAGTCCTTGTTGTTCCTAATTTGTAGGTCTTGCCCTCATGTTTTTGGTTAGATCTTATGTTACCCATTAGGTTTAAGGTTACTTTTGGTTCCGGAAATTACTGAAGCAAGAAAAAAAAAAAAAATACTAAGGAAAATGTTTTGCCTTGTTTGGACGGATTATGAAAAATATTAAAGAAAATAAGATGTAATAAAAAATTAATTGAAAATGGTGCATTGTCAAAATGTTTCATCTTTATGTTCTGAAGAAAAAAATGGATTTGAAGTTTGTAATTTTTTTTTTATTTGCTACTTCAAAATTATTTTATTTGGATTTTTCTTCAAATTTTCTACAAACCAAACATGGCCTAAAAGTTAGCATATTTTTGAATGTGAAATGCAGCAATAATGGGTGATTTAGGTTTTATTTGAGGGATGATTGTGGTAAAAATGCATTTAGCTTGTTGCCCTTTGGTTGGTGTTACCTTTATTATAAGCATTTTTATGAATCAGACACGTTATGTTTGGCAAAGTTCTAGATGAAAATCAGAAGGAAATAAAAGGATAAAGACAATTTGTAAGTGCTTTATTGGAAGCCTCATACAAAATTTGAGGGAAAGAAAATTAATTTAAAATAAATTAAGTGTCTTTGGAATTGTTGTTTAGAATAATTTTTTGTTTTTTTTAGAATAATTTTTTGTTTTTCAGAATAAAAAACATAGATAAGTTTGATAATTAAAAATTATTTTTTATTTTACGTTTTTATTAAAAAATATAGGATGTTTTTTGAATTATTTAAAAAAATAATTATATAAACATATAGAATATAGAATGATTAAAAATAAAATATTAAATATAAAAATTATTTTTAAAATATATTTAAAAATATTAAAAATATGTTAAAATTTTTGGTATATAAAAATTAAAAAATGGTTTTTAAAAATTATTTTATATATATATATATATATATATATATATATATATATATATATATATATATGTACATATTTAATCTTTATCCATGGAAATGAGAAAAGGGAATATTTTTTTTTTTCCTTAACACTTTTCTTTTGTTACTTTCCACCAGCCCAAACGTAGTCTTAATATTAGAACAACGAAAAGTTTTACGAGTGTTCTTATACATACAAGAAATGGCAAAAATTATTTTAAACTACTCTCTATATTAGTAATAAAAATTTTAGAACTTTATTTTTATATTGGCTACTCTCTATATTAGTATTGTAGGGACCCCTCCCATGACATGTGGCACGCACCTCTATCCGGGTCCCCCCAAGGGGGCACACGACACTCTCAAATATCATACCCGGGCGATGTTTTATCCTATCCGGGTCCATTGTTCGATTCATTGACTGTAAGGAGCAAGCCTTGCTGAGTCATCCCAGACAGCCTATCACAATCCACGTTCCGTCGCCTGCAGAGCGAAAGGACAGGAGCGATGACAAGTCACCTCCCACGATCTTTGACAGCCGCCTGCAAGGTGATGATGACTCTGCCACCACCTTGAAGGCATCATGACAAGCCAAAAAATCTTCCCACCATTAAAGAGGGGAGCAGAGCTTCTGACATTATATAAAAGGGTCTTTACACAAAGAAGAAGGTAAGTCAGCTATCACAGAAAAGAGGTCAAGAGCTTGATCTTTTAAGCAATGACTAACAAAACCATTGGAGGGTGTGTTCGGACATCTTTTGCAGGGTCGACTTAGCCAGAACTCACTCTTAGTTGAAAGCGCGCGTCCACTTGGCAGTAGCGTGGATCCCTGAGACGCGAGGCTTCAACAAGTATAATAAAAATTATTATTTTCCACCCTCAAAAAATGACTGTAAAACGGACTTTTCGTTTGATATCAGGTGGAGTATTGAATACGGAGGTCCTTCTGGTTAGCCTCGCCGGCATCCACACTTAGATTTAGAATCATATTCTTAATTAAAATAATATTTGGAATGCATTGGATGTAAAACTTTTATGAAATTTTCGTTAAAACATAAGATTTGATGATGTTTGGAATTGATTAGAAGTTAAAGTAAATCGAATCTCTTTATAAATAAAAAATAAAAACGTTGTGTGCTTTGCAAAGTTACTAACCAAGAGATACATTTTTAACCAAAAAGATAGCAGGAGATCTAAATGGCACCTCCGTGGCATGTGTCATGGCACCTAGGTGGCACGGTCATGGCATGGAACGATATTATCGCGATTATTCTTTTCTTATTGCATTGTTCCATTGATCAGCAATTCACTTGGAGATCTGATGACATCGACTATGGCACGAGTCATGACACGGATGGTGCATAAATCCAACATCATGACACACGTGATTGAACGCTTTTAAGTTATAATCTAGGTTAGAAGCCATGCATGTGCCTACCCTCCTCCGACTGACCCTCACCACAAGCCTAAAGTTCGTTATGCTAAATTAATCAAGACAATCTATGATGTAAGACATTCCTAAAGCTCTTTACACTCCAAATTTCTCACACAAAATAAAACTAAATTTGTTTTTTTGAATTTCGGATAACTCCTTGTCTTAAAAATAATTTAAATTACTTCAATTTTGTGTAATTTAAATAATAAATAAATTTATTACAAATTAATAAAAGTATCATAAAAAAATCAAATATGATTGGAATAACTTATGTTTTTTTTCTTCTTCCCATTTTATCTTTTATGTCTTAAAAAATTTTAGGTCTAAAATTTTCTACAAGTTACTTCATTTGGATACAAATTAGTCTAAAATTAATTCATAAAGTTTCCAAATCAAAACCGAAATTTTGCTACATACATTTGGCTTCATGAATTTCCATGGATTTCTCATCCAAAAGGAAAATGATAATACTAAAATCATATAAAAATGAGTTTACCATAAAATTTTAAAATTCAACCTTTTAATATACAACAAATTCTAATAATTTTTTTAAAAAATAAAACTCCAATACATAATTTACTGTAATAATTTCAATTAATTTTAAAAAAATAATAATCAAGATTTGATGCTCATTCCCAAATTAAAAATAAAAAAAATTAACGAATTAATATCAATAATGGTACATATATTTTACTCACAAATCCATAAAATTTATAACCAACTAATAAGTCTTATTTCATCATAAGATTAGAGTGTTTACAAATTATTAAGACTTATAACAATATAAATCATAATAGATTAAATATATTTAGAAAACTACATATTTAAACTTAAGTCAAAAATCAATTAATTATATTTAATTGTATCTTTGCTCATTTGTCCGTATTAATGGTATATTTTTAAATTTATAATTATATATGCATGACCTTTTTATGTAAACATTTTATATTATTTAAATCTACAATAATTTAAAATATACCTAATTATAAATAAGAATTATTGCTAAAATCAATGAAATAAAACATGAGTTTAAATAATAAGGGTAAATTGTCAACAAACGCAATTCATGATTTAGAATAAAAATAAACTTATCAACTAACTAACATTAGTGGAAAATAAGTAATAGTTACCACTTAAAAATAATTTTTACTTCAAGTCACTTAAGTCATTCAAATAATGAAATAAATTCTTAGCCAAACATTTCACTAACTATTTGCATTTTTCAACTCCACATCTCTTACAACTAAGACTTTATTACCCTATTCATCCTAAGATATTTAATCAAACGATTTGCATATCCCATGATCTCAAATCCCAACTTAATAAAGACTCATGCGCCAAATGTCGGCATCATTGATGCCAGTGATAGACTTAGGGAATTTTTCCTATTAATTCAAGATTAGAATCTAAAATAAAAATAGAATTTTGCTGCAGTGAAGATAATATTCCCCTTAGTCTATTCTCCTACGGCGTATGAAATCTAGTCACTATCTTAGAAATAGTTCATGATTCTCTATTTGGTACCAAGAAAATAAAGAAAAAAATAAACCAGAAAAGAAATTGATATATTCTAGGCAACGCCACAATATACACACTACAGTCACTTGCCTGTTGAATTTAGGTTACCTTTCAGATCTTGAAAGTTTGAGAGATTTACTTTTCCCTTCCATTTGATTTTTCCAACTTTCTCAGCTGTCAAACAAGAAAATCCTGGCCCAGTATGATGACAACCAACCACTTATTTGTAGGAGTGCTGATTAAGATCTGTCAGTGAGCACTCTAAAAATCCCATCTATAATTCAGGACAAAGATCAACTATTCATAGTAAATTCTCGTAAGAATTCTTAAGCATAACTGAAGTGACAATGAGATGATCATAATATGAAACAGCCAAAAAATAAAAATAAGCATTCAATCTAACAACTTAATGAATATTCCTTCAAAGTTCAGAGTATTCAGATTTTCAGACACCAAAAAAATATATTCATTTTATTAAAAGCTGGTAACGTTATGGAAAGATACCACAAACTTTTTCAAGATAAATAAAATAGGAGAATCCATATACAATATACGTATATAAATACTTGTTACTGTCCTCATGTCGTGTATAAAAATTTGTATAACAAATAAAAAAAAAGACTAAAGCTGTATTCTATATTTTCTTTCCATAGCCACTGTTTATGGAAACTGCTCTTTAAGGCGACTTATAAGATATGTTGTTCCCGAAACCAAAAAATGGACTTCCTAAATGATCTTGAATCTGTTTTAAAAAAGTTTAAACTAGCCCTGTTACTCACCATCCCACATCAGACAGCAGGATTTACAAAAGCGGAGCCAAGGCCGACTATACAATTATTGAAAAATTATAGAAGTTGCAAACAGTAACATTCCTCCACAAAAGCGAATAAAATTTATGAGATTTCATTTATCAGGGATCAACAAATTTTGTACAGAATTCAAAGGTCCGGCCAAGGCATAACTTGCACCAGAGAACTCAATTTTTCACTACAATTAATAATGTGTACAAAAACTTATCGGCCAAAAATGTGGAAAGTAAACGCAGTCTTCCCTTTGTTACAACTTAGACCTATCACTTTTTTTTACCACTTGTTCGGATCGGTTGAAGATTAGGTATGATCTTAGTCTTTTGGTTCAATGTGCTGAAGTGGAACTGTTTCACCTTTAGTAATGCCGGAGTCTCAATAGGGCACCAAGGATTATTTTGAGCCTCTGATCTTACAAAACCCCCAAAAATGGTTCAAGATATGCGACAAACCACACGGTTTTAAAGAAAATTGCTTTAGAAAAATGTCTTAAATAAAACTAAATGAAAGTGAAAGAAAGAGTAGAAAAAGGTAAGAACGTCCAAATTAGGATGAAATGAAAAGGTCCAACTCATCTTTTGGGTAGGTTCAGTCTTCATTGTTTCGTACTTCCTTTTGACTTCTAAATGGGCTTCGCTCCCACAGGCTGGCGCCACAAGGCCTTTGTGTCTTATTGCAGGCTGCTTGTTCTTTATGGTGGGTATGCTGAGAGAGACGAATTGTTATCTCATTGGTTCATATCCTCTTCAAGGTATCCCAATGGCTTGAACCTCCTGCTTGAATTCAAATTTCGGAGGAAGTGAGACACACCTTCAAGGCATTCTGTTAAGGCATCCTTCAAGGTCAAATATGCTGCTGTTGATTCCGTCACATTTCACTCAATCCAACGTGTGAAGGTCAGTTACAGACACTCTAATAGCCACAGCTCCACAAAGCACTGCAAACATCATATTCAGTGAGGTGGTTTGGTATATACGCGTATGAACATTTTTTCTCGTAGGATATTTTTTCCAGTCAAAATTTGAAGGTTTCCAACTCAGAAAGCCATTGTTCCAGGATTTCCACCATACATCCAGTCCATGTCAAATGCCATTCGAGAGAGACACCCGAGATACTGTTCTACCAAGATAGTATAGCGAAGAAAATCACTGATACTAGGCAGTTTCGGTATTACAATCAAGTACTCTAACCATGTATCTTCTTCATAAATCACAGGCTTCATGCTCATTTACCCAGTTTTCCTTAGCAGTTCACCTAAACAACAACAGTTGTGGGGGAGTGTTCATGGCTCTAGTGACTTCGTATGCATCTAGGGTGACGCTTCTTCTCTAGTTATCATAGATCCATCCTCTTGAACTTCACATCCATCATCAAATTTCCCAAACTCTTTGCACTTAGCTGCAAGAGACCTATCGGAATATTTTTCTTGGTTGTAAGTGCAGGCGAATCTTGCACCTGCATTCAATATTTGATAATAACCTGATCGGTCATTGATTCACATGGGAGATTACGAATATTATTAGGCAGATAACTCGTTCTGTGCAGGCTCTATTGTGGCAAATTCAATAATTTTGGGGCCTTATGATGACAGCGTATTGAAAGCTCACTATAGGAATATGTCAGTGTTACTTGTATATTCAATCTTTTACAATCTTCTTATTATGCCCTTATATTGTCCTTACCATTTATTTCCTGCTCCTACATATGCAGTCAGTCATGCATTCATTAGGTTGTGAGATGCCTAGCTGGAGTGACTTGGTCAAAATCTGGTTCATAAGTCTTTTGGTCTACGACGCCATCAGACGCACTTCATATAGTTGTGAACTTGGCTAGAGCTTTTGTGGTTATATCCTCTCAATACAGATGTAGGATTTAAACAAAATAGTGTCTCTTCATAATTACTATCACTGTGTGTGTATATGATTTGGTTTTGTTTATGTAACGTGTAGTATTAGTTATTATTCTTAAATAATTATAGAAGTATAATATATATTGTTACTGACATGCTAATTGAGTTACTAGCTCTCTATAGTATATGTCTTGACAGAGATATGGTAATTTTGTTGGTGCCATCAAAGAGGCACTGGACTGTAGTCACAGTTTTGGATTGTTTGACTGTAGCTAGGTGCTTCCTGGTAAATATCTGGAAGTGGATAAATTGTGTATCATTTTCAACTATGCCCAAAATGAGTGTATTTATGCAGTTGCACTCATGGTTGAGTTTGAATTTGGCATGACGCTTGAATTGCGACCCATCTGGAGAGAGGTATACTTTGTGGGGCTAAGGCAAAGAGAAGTCTTTTTAAAGGAAATTAGTACCTGATTTAACAGGTATTGACCTGTTTGTCACGATGTCACATTATTTTACAATCATTGACAACTTGAGGAATATAAGAATTTTTGGTCCATGTTAGCTAGCTCAAGCTCGAGAACTCGGGTCTTATGGCTCTCTCTCGAAAGTTCTAGGCGATATTCCTTTAGATTATTTTGTGTGTTTTTCTTTAAAACTGCAGGGGCATTTTAAACTTTCATCTGACAACTTATATTAAATCCTTCAATATTAGCTACCATATAACCCAGAGACCTGTCCTATTGTTGAGTTTTCTATTTTACCTGCTTGTAATTTACTGAAAGTGCTTCAATTTTGCTTTATGATTCAAGAACCTGAGTGTTACCCAGATTTCTACCACATATAGCCCTATTTTTCAATTTATCCTAGACATATGTTTGGTAGTCAATAGCCAAGTCAACATGTAAGTTGGAACGAACATACTATATGTAGAGAAAACCTAAATGATAGGGAAAATGGTCAGGTTGGCTGAGCTAACTTGCGGCTTGTGGGAAGGATAGATAAAGTGAAGCATGTGTGTCACTTCGCCGGTGAAAGGAAAATCAATTTGCCTAAGTGAGAAGGAATATAGGGAAATATTGATCGAGTGTGGATGTGAGTTTCCAAGGATTGGTAGTCTTTGATAACTAGAGAGATGAGTCCGTCCAGCCAAACTAAGCATAATTGCATTGACGAATTGTCAAGCTAGGAAGCCAGAACTCCCACAACTGTGTAGGTAGTGCATGAGCTAAGGAAAAATAACTGGTGTAAATGAGCATTAAACACCATGTTTCAGTAGTAATGTCATGAAGAACGAACCATGTTGAAGTGCTTGATATTCTATACGAAGACTGACTTTAGGTATTCAGTGATTTGCTTGCTGCAATAATTACTATTTGAGTGATGACATGGTTACGATGCTCGGAAGGTGTGTTTTCGAAATGAATTGCTTGGCAATAATGTATGGTGGAAAAATCTGGGAACAATGGTCTTTGCTGAGTTGGGAAACCTTCAATTTTTGACTGGAAAAAAATTTCCTAAACTAAGAGACGAAAAAAAATGTTCATCGGATATTCACCAAGACCACCTCACTGCAATTAGTTGATGACTTACTGCAGAAGGTAGCTGTTGCATGTGGCAAAAGTTTTGATGAGCTTACCCTGTCGAGGTGTCTAGGATAGACTGACCTCACACGTTGATTGACAGGATTGAAATGTGAGGGGAAATCAACAGCACATGCATATTATACCTTGAAGCATGCGCTACAGAATGGCCTTGAAGGTGAAATAGTACTCCAGTCAGCCTTCTCCCAGAATTTTGATTCAAGCATGAGGTCAAGCATTGGGAGGACCTTGAAGAGGATTGAAACACATGAGATAAATGTTCCGATTCTCTCTTCAGCCATACCCACCATAAGAACAAAGGCCAAGGCTGCAATGGAACACAAGGCATGAGAAGGAACAGTCTGTGCTGCATGCCTTACCAAAAAAGAAGCGAAGCCCTTATTATGAATGTCAAAGAGTACGAAAACAGAAAACAATGAAGAGAACACCAAAGTGAAACGCTACCCAAAAAAGAGAGTTGACAAATACATATCGTACATAGTTACAATGCTTAGGCCTATTTGGAAAACCGTCTCTTAAAAAACAGGTCTTCTAACTTAAAAAACATATTTGACAATATATCTTACACGAAAACATTTTTTTGAAGAATTTTATTTTTTAGACATGTTTTTCTAAAGCAATTTTGTGATTATCTAAAAAAACCGTTGGCTTGTATTTCAGGTAAGCGCGCTTGGCAATAGATAAACATTTTGGGTTGGATAGAATCAGAGGCTCAAAAATAATCCTTTGTCGCCTCTCATGAGACTCCGAGATTATACTAGGTGAAACAGTTCCAACCTCTCAGCGACATTTGAACAAAAAGACAAGAATCATCACTAGATCGCTTCCCAACCGAGTCCGAACAAAGTGATAAAAAAAGTGATAGGTCTGTTTGTACAAAGGAACTGCATTTACTTCAACATTTTGGCCGAAGTTGTTGTACAGATTATTAGATGTATTTGGAAAAAATTGAGTTCTGTGTGCATTATCCTTGGCCACGTGAGCCCTTTGAATTCATGTAACCAAATTTTGATCCTGATATGATGAATCTATAAATTTTATTCGCCCTTTATGTGGACGACGAATGGTATACTGTTGCAACCTTCTATATATTTTTTATTAAGTTATCGCTGGCTGCCAACTTTTGTATTTTCTTGCTTTCTGATTGTGGGATTGGTGATTACAGGGCCTGTTTGAACATTTTTTTAAAAGATTGTCTATCAAATCTATTAGGAGTCCAAATCTTTAAATTGTTTTCTGGAACAAAATTATGTTATGAATTCGCTTTAGATGCAGTTTCCTAAACGTGGCAAAGGAAGAAAATAGGATGACAGCTTATTCTTTTTTTTTATTTGGTTAAATTTTACTATTACAGTACATGAGGGTAAACAATAGTATTTATAAGATTAGTTGGATATTGGCATTTTCGCTTTCTTTTTATTTTTGGAAATTTTGTGGTATTCTTTCACATACCGTTACCAGCTTTCTAATATAAGATGAATGTTTATTCTTTTGGCTGAAATCTGATACATCTGAATTTGAGTTGAAAATCTCATTAACACGTGTTTAGATTGAATTTTATTTTTATTTTTATTGGTGTTGTCATTAATATCACTCCTCATTGGCCTTCAGTTATTGCTTAGAATACTTACGGGAGAATTTATAATGATGTTGATCTTTGATCTAAGAAATTATAGATGGAGTTTTTTAGGTGATTCAACTAAGATCTATGAATCAGCACTCTACAAAATAAGTGGTGGTTTGGTCACTCATAATGGGCAGGATTTTTTGTTTGACAGTGAGAAAGTGTGGAAAAATCAAAATGGAGGGAAAAGAAATCCTCAAATTTCAACGAAGGTAACACTAATTTCAACAAGGCCAAAAGTGATTGTAGTTTTGTATATTGGGCTTCCTAGAATTACGCAATTTTCTTTTCTGCTTTATTTTTTTCTTCATTTTCTTGGCTACCAAATTTGAGAATCATTGACTAATTTTCTAAAAGATGGTGACTAGATCTTTCATACGCCGTGAGGAGAATATCATCTAAGGGAGAATATTGGAAGCTTCACTTTGCAGCAAATTCTATTTTTTATTTTAGATTCTAAATTCTTGGCTAATTAATAGGAAAAAATTTCCCTTGAGAGTCTATCGAAAACTAGGCATCATGATTGCCGACATTGGCAATGAGTCTTTATTAAGTTGATTTGAGATCATGGTATGCAAATTCTTGATTAAATTTAGGATAATAAGCGTATAAAAAGTATTAGTTGTAGAGATTGGAATTGAAAACAAGCTTAATAGCAACTTAAGTGGAAATGTTTGGTAAAATCTTATTTCTATATTTAATGACTTAAGTTGACTTTAAGAAAATATTTTAGTGGTAACTTATTACTTATTTTTCACACTAAATTTAAGGTTTATTTTTATTAAAGTTAAATTTATTTCTAAATACATGAAATTGCGCGTTATTTATTACATATTTTACCCTTAATTAATTTACACTCATGTTTATTTCATTGATTTTAAGCAAATAATTTTATTATAATGATAGTTATATTTAAAGTATTTGTAGATTATAAATAACATAAAATGTTTACTATAAAACACAGGAGTCATGCATATATAATTATAATTTAAAAATATCTCATTTAATCAGGACAAATGAGGCCAAAAAGGATTAACATTAAATTACAATTAATTAGTTCTTGACTTAAAGTTAAATATGAGTTTTACTAATATATTTAATTCTATTATGATTAATTAAGTTATTAAGTCATTAAGTAGGATTTGTCAAACACCCTTCTAAATCTATGATTGAATTAGAATTATTTATTTGTATGTTCTTAAAATTTATGGATTGTGAGTAAAAATATTGTAATTATGATATTAATCATTAGTTTTTTATTTTTAATTTGGGAATGAGCATTCAAATCTTAATTATTTTTTAAAAAAATTAATTTGGAAATTTTACAGTGAATTATGTATTGGAGTTTTATTTTTTTAAAAAATTATGAATTTGTTGTATATATAAGGTTGAATTTTTAAAATTTTATGGAAATTCATTTTTATATGATTTTAGTATTATCATTTTTCTTTTTGGATTGAGAAATCCATTGGAAATTGTTGAAGCCAAATGTATGTATGCAAAATTTCGATCTTGATTTTGGAACTTTATAATTACTTTTAGACTAATTTGTATCAAATGAAAAGTAACGTTGTAGAAAATTTTAGATCTAAATTTTTTAAGATAAAAGATAAATGGGAAGAACAAAAAACATAAGTTTCCAATATATCTGATTTTTTTATGATACTTTTATTAATTGTAATATATTACTTATTTAAATTACACAAAATGACAGTAATTTAAATTATCTTTAAGACAAGGAGTTATCCGAAATTCAAAAATAATTTAGTTTTATTTTTGTGTGAGAAATTGGAGTTAAAGGCTTTAGATGTCTTACATCATAGATTGTACTGATTAATTTAGGAGATATATAGACGTCTCTTTGTAGACTTCTAAACCGTAGTGGTGTCAGTCTCGAAGAGAGAGAGTAAGAGTCACATGCTAATGGTTTTCCTCAAGTTACATAAACAACATAGATATCTTGTATAACTTAAAAGCGCTTCGATCGGAGGTTTCTCTGTGTGGAGCAAGCACTGTATACGCTTTAATAAGAGAATGCATTGCGATTTTAAGGAGCCAGCCTCGTAGACGGCTGGTTGAATTATGATCTCGCTCGCTCTCTCCTAGTACAGTAGTGGTGACGATCAAGAAGAAAGACTCCATAACGGTTGAATTGCATTGATCAATTGGAACAACGCATAAGAAAAAATAATGCGATAATATCGCTTCCATGCCATGACTCGTGCCACCTACGGTGCCATGACACATGCCACGGTAGGTGCCATTAGATATCTCCTGCTTATCTTTTGGTATAAAAATAGTACTTCTGATGTTTAATCGAGTAACTTTAGATCAAAGCACCTACAGTCTGCTATAATCCTGTTTTAGCTTTTTATAAAGAGATATACGATTTTACTTTAATACCTATCTAATCAAATTACAAAGGTTAGTTGATTCATCAATATACGTTTATGTTTTAACGATGACATTTCACTACTATATGTATTTCAACATCCGAATTCATTCACAAAGAATATAGATTGTGAATCTATAATTAAGCATTTTGATTCTTCTAAATCATAGCTCGTAGAGAGGAAATATATTTTGCTGGCGAGGCTAACTCCAGTTTGCAATGGGACTTCACGTATCTCTAAACTCCACCTGACTATCAAAGAAGCCGTTTACATTCTTAAAGAGTTTTGGATAATAAGAGTGGGTGAATATAACATAAATTCCAATTTTATTAATTACCATTAACTATCTGCTTTGATAGTGCCTCGAGATAACTCTATGAGATCTTTCTACCTTTTAGCATAACTGGCATCGTGGTTAGATACTCTGCAGCGCTTATGCAGACTCATGATAAAGATCGCTGAGTTACTGAGACATAACGTCTTACCCGGTGAGAGTCCGATTTAGGCGCACTTAGCGGAACAACACCCATTCCTCATAGTTCTGGTTTTATGCACCGTAGTGCAGTAATTGCACTCATTTAAAAGACTCATACAAGCTCTGTAGCCTACTTTCCTTTGATTAGTATAGCATGTAGCTGTCACCTATCACATTCTTATGTGAAAGACCTCCTTCTTTATCCTCATTTGACATTTCAATATTTGTCAGAGCGTCTGCTCCCATTTTCTTATTGGTTCAAGATGGTGGGAGATTTATGTCTCATAATCTTCGTCATGATGCTCAAGGTGGTGGCAGATCATTCATCACCTTTGCAGGCGGCGGTGCTCAAATTCGAAGACCTCGTGGAGGCTAGAACCATTTCTTGTCTATCGTCATTCCATAGCATCCCTTTCGCTCTGCTTATGTAGACGTGGCAACGAATAGTTGATTGTGGACAGGCTGTCTGGGACTACAATTTTCATGATTCTAATGCACAGTGTCTCACCTTGACTCCTCCTACCATTACAGTCGCATGAAAAATTCGCATTAGCACCATGGACCTAGGATAGATAAAAACAAAATCGAGACCTTGCATTCTTAGAGTGCTCATGATATTTGAGAAGTCTCAGCTGTTGCCTCACGTCATTGTGTTCGGTGACCCTGGATAGCTTCGTGCGTGCCACAACTGATACATTCAGAAGAGGAGAGACTGGTCCCTCACAATACTATTACTAGTATGCGTAGCTCTCTAATACTAAAAATATACATGTTCAACAATAGTATATATGTTACTAAGTATATATGGAGTAGTATACTAATAGATCTCTTTATTTCTAGTGTATTATATAAGAACGACTCGATAGATTAACTCTTCGCTGTTCTAATACTTAATGCTACGCCTTGGGGCTGGATTGAGAACATTCTCTAGTAATAGCGAATCAGAAAGATGTAGAATAGAAAAAACAAAAGATTATCTTTCTCATTTGATGAGTGGTTTGTAAAGATTAGTAATATGACTTACCACTCATGGATAGAGATATATGTATATGGTTGTTTTTAAACATATGATGGTATATATATATATATATATGTAATTTTGACAATGTTATATATGTATACCTTCTATATCAAACAATAATTGTATTGAGAAAATCCATTTTTAATTTTTGTAGCAAGGTAGAGGCTACTCTAGTATCCAAAATATCTTTAACTTATCATTTTCTCTAGTGATTGTTGATAGATAATATGTTTTAAAATAATTTTATAATTATAGTTAGGTATATTTGTCTTTATTATTTGATTATGCCCACTATTAATCCATATTATTTCTCGTATTATGTTCTATATTGTTATGTTTGAAATCATATATTTTGTAAGATAATATCAAATAATTTCACATCCTTAGAGTTTCTGTAATAAAAAGTAAATAAAAAAATTAATTTTTAATTATCAAAACTGTATCTACTGTTTTTATTCGATAGAGATCTCAACTGAAACAAAAAATATTCTAAAAAAACAAAAGTACTCGCCATACTTAGGCTATTCTAATCAACAAGCAATCATACATATCCAATTCTTATCTCATGAGAGATTCCCAATCGACACTTAAATTATTTAAATTAATATCATTACTGTAATCCCATTTTTTTTTCTCAAAAAATATATTTTTTTGTTATGAATAGCTGCCAATAGTGCACACGTTACAATTGTACTATATATTCCGTTATCTAATTCATACACAAAATTTCTTTTGATGACAACATGTGGCTGATTTTCTATCTAGAGCATAGCTAGTATAGCCACAACAATTCTAACGTGTCTGATTCATACACTACAAGCTCGCTTATAAATAAAGGGGTTTAACTAACTCAACGAGCAAGGTTTCATTCTCAAGCACACAAGTCTAAACTTTTGACTAAATGTTCATTCTTTTACCATCATATGCGACTCCCATTCATAGATTGAATATAGAGCCAAATAAATTCACCATTATTTGCTGCATATTCACTATTCAAACACAATTGCTAAACTTTAGGCGTCCATTTGGCTTAAACTTGTTGTTACAAATCTTGTGGAAGTAAAAATTCTCAAATAATTAATATTATTTTGTAATTATAGTCAATATATAAAAAAAATTACAAACTTCACAAATCCTATAATATGATCATTAGAGGCAAAGCAATTATGATACATATTTTTATTATCTTCAAGACACTACATAAAGATCAAACCATATTATAGGCACAATCAGCACCATTTTCATATATTAATTATTATTATTTTATGTCAAGTTACATATATTTCTTTAACATATAATATCTAAATAATCTTCTAGCTCACAAACAAGAGAGTCACAGAAATCAGTTTTCCTTAGTATTCTTTCCTATATGTTTTCTGTGTCTGTCAGTAATTTCACGTAACCACATATAGATATACTCCTGAAAACAACCTATAATGCGATATAGAGGACATAACATAAGATCTAACCAAAAAACATGAATTTTTAAAGGTCAGGGGCAAGTTTGCATACTATAAAATAAATCAGACACCAACAAGGAAATTATACTCAATAAACTTAATGCACACAACCACATAAATACTATTAACCACCTGATGTTAAATGACCCTATATGTTTGTAATGATATAGGATCAATTAACGTTGAGTTCCACGCAAACACCCAGGATTCAGGGACTGAGAAACCACCCACTATTCAAAATTGATCACTAAGCCTACTAACTAAAGCGCTGTTATTAACCATCACCGCCTATTTGTACTATTATCTCCATGGGCTTATCCGCACAAAAACCTGTGACCCTTCTATTCACAACAAGGAGACGCACTCAAAAAGAATGACATTTACCAGTAAGATGAGCATTACTTTAGGAAATATTGGACGGGGTCACAAACCCAGCTATCAGGCCGCGCTCGAGACGCAAAGAGACCTCAGGCAACGTCTTCTGCATTAATCAAGGAACCCTCCACAGCAAACTCCACAGGCTGGCAGCGCACCGCCGGTTGAGATGTGGACCTTAGGAATTGAAAACTTATATCACACACAACTGTGCTAGAAGCGCACAACACTATATCACATACAGCAAATGCAACAAATCACCACCTCCGATTAATACGTTGTCACCCCCTCTCAATCATTAGAGTCTGCCAACTTCTTTGGCATAATTGCCATGCAGTTGGAGAATGAGATAATCCTACTAAATACAGCATACGAAAACAAGGTAATTGAGCATTTACATACTGGGTAAAAATAGCTGCATTCTGAGTTTCTCAGTGATTAAGCATACGAGTGCAAAGGAGCTATATATGGTTTTTATGTTTAGATTACAATACGATTCAGGTTAAAATGATAGTCATCAACATGTAGTTGACATGTAGAATATTTCATTTATTTGTTGACTATATTATGACTGCAAGATCTATACCTATGTTGATCCAAGATCAAAGCAAGTGATTCTTTCCAATGCAAACTTATCGCAATACTAATCCTAAGACAACATATGGGATCATCTACTCCCAAAGATGATGTGGTTTTCTCGAAGATTAGCATGATTCACCAATGTATCCAAGATTCCGCGCAAAAGTCTTAGAATATTAGTTGTGCGACTTAGTCAGGTCCGAATATTCAACAGCCCCCACTCCAACCATCTGGGGAACATACAGGAGTAGCAGGGACAACACTTTTCTCGAGAACACTACATCATGATCTTAAAATCAATTAAAACGGCTTTGATTGATGCGCGTAGTTGATCCTAACACCACTATTTCGATTGAAAACAAATTTCATATATTTTAATACATCCTCTAGGAATGTGGATAGTTGCAGGAAAATACTTTATTCGAGAGAGTTTGGAGGCAGGATGAGAATAAGTTTTGTTTCGCATAAACCGAAACATGTACGACAAGCAACATAGTACACCTTTCCTCGCATGATTAAGCATTGGCAGAAACTTGTCAGCAACTTCACAAAACATCTGTTGGGGAGAGGCAACCTAGTGGAAGATCAATATCTACACACTTGTGGGTGGATGAAGACTTGAAGCGTGCGTATCTCAAGAAGTGACACTCTTCAAGATCGATCCTACGAGCTTAGTCATTTTCCTGCACATAACTGTAAAGGATCATTGAAAATCTATAGAGCACTATATGACATTCCTTTTGGATAGAATCTGGAGAACAAATGCTCCTTTTTACGAAGACTCTGTAAACCTTGGGCCTTGTAAAAGGTAAACATCCAATTTCCTCTAACGCACGCATATGTAGTAGTAGAGATCAGCAATATATAAGTGGACTCAATATCCTTACTTCACAACACAGATTCAATCATCTCACACGAATTTAATTTTGTTAGAGTGACACCTGGCTTAACTCACCACTACAAACAAGTTGCAACGCAAATGGTCCTCTTGGCTCTCACAGCATACAAGAATGCTGATAGTAGTCAAGTGATCCCTCTATACAATCTCTCTCTT
>JBAPGN010001672.1:0-18901 GCA_037355405.1 Vitis amurensis | reverse complement strand
ACAACAACTTGCCACTACCGTTAAAAAAAATGCAACACACCTTTTTTTTTTATTGAAGTGAAAAAAAGAAAAAAAAAAAAAAAAAAAAGAAATGGTAAAAAAAATTTTTCATTTAAAAGAAAAAAAGCCAAAACACATTCTTTAAAAGTGCACCAAGTGAACCTAACACGCATCACAACCCTTATAAGACAACTCTGCCAACAAGGTAATCAGAGCTTGAAACAGACGACCAACAAGCGACCTAAATGACAACATAATGGGCTTCTCAGGAATCCAAATTCTGAAGTTTAATTTAACCATCCTAACCCACGCTCACCCATACACCCCTCAAACAATTACTCTTGGCACTCCAACCAAACTACCCCATAAACTATCAAATACAGACAATTATGTGATGGAGACCACCGGACACCCCGTAATCCCCATCTGGTTAGTCTTCCTATAATGTATGTTGTAAGTGCTACACCACAAGGTGAAAAACATTAGCAGACCTTCAAGACTATCCGACTCACAGTAATCTTGGTTATAGCAGTCTTGATTGTTCTGTTCAACCCTTAGAGCTTGTCTTACTCTCTTTAAAGCTCTACTGTCCAAGTTCACTTGTAGAAGAACTATTTATGACCATCAGTTTCCCATGAACAAAACCTGTACATAGATGAAAGCCTAAGGGGAGACTGGGTGTCTCAAATCCAATATAGATATGACATCGGTGACACCCCGTTAGTGGAGAATACACATTGCTCCCCCAGCCGACTCTATCCACTAGTGTATGCCAATCCCATAGGCAGAATGCCATATGAACAACGCTTAGCCAATCTCACCAAATAAGGTCAAAGAAATAAACTACCACACATTTATAGAATGAATCCTCAACATTCTCTCATCGCATGCTCTCAACGCTGCATAAACAATTACACCCACAAGGAGTAAAACGTCTTTAACACTCATGCAATAACAATTCCTCACCCATTTAGAAATTAATGTCAGCGGACAGTCGCCTATCAATTAAGAGCTTCTCTTTATAGCTGAAACACCTTGTAAAGAATTTGCAAACAAATGTTAACGTCGACCTTAGGTCTACTCAGGACCAACCCCCAGAATTATAGTGACAACCCGCCCCAAAACATGATAACACTAAAAACCAAATAACCGACTACCCGCCTGCCTTCTCCATGCAAGAAAACTAGACGCACTCTCCGAATTCCAACCTGGCATTTCTTTCCACAATGGAAGACTCGCTCTATCTCTCTATTCTTCTCTGATTCATTTTGTACCTTTGAACGTTTCTAATCTATTTGGACAGCCAGCTCAAGCAATGCTCTTTTTCTTTTGCTAGAAAGCTTAAAGAAGCACCTCACCGATTCCACAAAGCCTATACATGGCGTTGAGAAATCACCTTAGCCCATACTACTAATATCCTTTTACTTGAGATTGAAACCTCACTACAAGAACGACACATGTAAGGAATGTTAGACTATAGTGTCAACTACTAATCTTTTGTTTTTTTTTCTGCATGAACAACCGATATTGACGTACTCAACTCAAAATACACTGCATGTACCGCAATAGGTGCATTACTAGAGTTTTTGGTAAATGCAAGATTGTAGTATTATGAGATCGAACTTTCACTAAATGCGGCGTAATAATTAACATGGAGCAATCAAACAATAAGGCCATAAAATAATATAACATAAGGAGCAACAAGTGGCCTTAAGATTAGGTAACCCACAAGCCCAATGTCGGGTTCAACCGTCACTATCACATCACCAAGGAACCCTCATCAGCTAAACCCCCCTTAGGGTTACCGACTGCTCAATATTTCCATCTTAACAAAATTGAACATTTCCGGAGAACAGCGCAAACACTCAACAACCCTTAAGAGAAAAAGAGAAGAAAGAAAGAAAGGAGACGCAACACCCCACTATTAATCATTATTAGTTCAACGCATCGAAGGAGAGATCATGGTGAAAGACTCTAAATCCAGATGAGCTCCACACGACGCTTACAACAGCCAAATCCGACTTACGAATCTGATTTGGAACTTCCAAAGTCAAACTCAAGTTTGACTTTCTAATCTCTACGACCTTCATACTTCTAATCTACCCATTTTGAAGTAACCACGTTCTACACACTGTAATCACAATCTAGAGAAGCCTTCGATAAATTCATGCCACCCTAACCGAGATCTTAGGTTAACGGAAACGAGCACATCAACAAATATTTTCCCAACAATTGCACTTACACAGCTTTAGTTAGAATCTTGCATGTAAAAACTACTCTAAGCCCGTGTTGCCTACACATCTATTTGCTAGAAGTTCACCTTTAAATAACAATCGACTAAGCAGATGTTAATCAATGCACCTTTTAACTTTTTTAATTCATCGCAATAGAATTAGGATATTTGTGAATCCATTTATTATACTTTTTGCACTAGATTGGGCTTGCAATGCTCCGCAGTATACGAGCAGAATCCAAAATTTCGCTTAATTTGGGAACACAATGTTTTCTTTTTTTTTGATAGATAGGACTTTCTAAGCTGTCATAGTAGGTCTGTGCAGGTGGACTTATTATTAATCTGCTAAAAATCAAATATAATCCCGATCTCCTATGATGCTAAAGACAAGAACGATCTGAAACAATGTTAACCGAAAACACTGGCTGGGAACCCTATCTGCAAAAGTGAAGTTTTCCAATGGGACAAAATCCGCCTGAAATCGAATGACAGAGACTATCTTAGATAGAACAGAATGAAGATGCTACCATCCCTTGAGTCGGCTCACCGATTAGCACTTAGACGCAAAGGCTTAACTGCTCAAAGAATCCCTATCTCACCCCAAGTTGTCATCAAGCGTCCTTTAAAAATAAAAATTTTACCGTATATCCAATACCTTGGAGTTTCAGATATACCTCGAAACCTTATATTTCGTGCCTAGTCACCTTGATTGGGCTAAGACCTGGATATCTAAAATCAAAGTTCTTGCGTTACCAAGTCTATAACCCTACACAAGGATACACTTAAAAGAGTACATACGGAGAATTATTTATTTATATTTTCCCTTGTTTCAATTTTATATTCTTTATATATTCATAATAGCGCTAAGCAAAGGCCACAAAACCAAAAAAAATTGGAGTAATTGCTTCCAGAAAAATTTCATGACGAGTTTATTCAAGAATATATTAATTATAAAATGGCGTATTGCTCAGATAGAAATTCCCTACCCGTTGTTTATGAGGAGAATGGTGGGTTAGCCTAAGCTTTTACTAAGATAGACAGAAAGCATTAGGTAACGGATAGGTCGCAACGAACACAGGAAGTTATAAAAGCAATTCTTTTAGCAACCAGCCATGTTAAATTAAGAAAATAATCAAGGATTTGAAAAATCTCAAGATGGAGAATACTCATCGATAAGCCCGGCGATACACGCTTGGAAGTTTTTCAGTCAATTGAGTGGATGGTATAAAATATTATTGCAAAATACTCTTTCGCAAAATGAATCAGTGTTAATTACTCTTGATATTAAGGAAACTCAAATATTTTCTCGACAAGTCTTTCATAGAGACATATCACCTATCATATAGAAATTATTAAATTTTGTTTTTTGGTAGTTTTAATGGACTAAATCATTATGATGTTTCAAATGTCTCAAGAATAATTAATTAATTGAAAAATGTAGGATATACCCAGGAAAGTATATAAGAGCCGAATCTTGGACTATAGCATATAGAAGTTGACTATTCTCATCGATCACGCGATATTAAGAGATTTTAGAAATACTCATAAAAGTTGGTAATATTCTTTATAACCCAATAGAAGTATTCCAATTATGGCAAAAGGATAAATAAGTATGAAAATCGTCTGCATTAGACTAACTCAATTATGATCATTACAAAGTATATACCAAACATACTTAGCATCTTGACTGGAGAAATTATTGAAATTTCCTAGATAACAATCGACGTTGTATTAATTGAAATTGTGAAGGATCAAAACTCAGGGGATTCTACTTTATAAAAAAATGAACGAGATTTATCTAAGCTTATATTTAACTCAAAAATTAATTTTTCCTTTATTCGAAAAATCAGTCTCATGAAAAATTATAATCTTTGCATGACTCCCCTAATTCAACACCACCAGTTTCCAATCTAGGCAACTACAATATTCTTGAAATTCTCAACATAGCACTACATTTTTCATCAAGCCACGAGATAATTACTCCCCGAAGTCTCTTAAATGCTACTGATAACTTACCCACCCGATTGTTGTAGCCGCCTCCATCTTGATGTTGGGTCCATCAACACACGACTCCCACCCCCCCCACGCGGCCCACGCACCACCAACGACCCTGCCCCCGACCACCCACTCGACAAGTAGGACCCCTAGAACCAAACTGACTAGACCCCTACACAGACTAATCTGTTAGGACAAGTATTAGATATCGCTACTAATATAGCGAGCAATAACACCCATTGCAGTGAGCACGCCTTTCACTTGGGTAAGAATGATGTAGGGACAACAATACTTATATAGATTTAATCAGCTGGACTAATAAGTGTTGGTGTAATCACCATCACAGTGTGCGGTACGGAAGAGACCGACAACCCCCCCAATGCTGTATGGAGTGCATCTCACATCATAGAATCCAATGGGCGTTAAACTATAATCAGTCTTAATGTATGATCTTGCGACATGAAGTAGTCTTCTATGGAGAGGTGCGGGGGGCGATAGGTGATTCAAGTGTTGGAGAGGGTCTCTAAATAAGTAATATTATCATGAACTTGCCATATGTAGCATCGGATTCCTTAGATAACTGAGATAACCTCATTGTAAAGAAGGCATAGTGTAAGTCTTTGTTTAAACTATTATTATACCCCACCCCCCCCTTGAACTCTCGCTAATTATTCATAGCACTGACATCGGTTGTTTCATCTGTTATTATAGATATCATCGTCTACTTCTCTCTATCACACTCTCTTTCTCAGTGGTGAGATTACTTGGAACTCAGCACAATATCTAGATCATACGTCTAGTTGCATAGAAGCAGTTCATAGAGTAAGACGCTAACTATTCGCTGATCGAACACTAACCTTATAGGGAAAAGAGTGGTTCATAATAAATAATTATGAAGAACTCAACAAAGAACACCAAAGGACAATGTTCTGGTAAACCATGTCTCAAAAGAATACGTTTTCGACTTTTTAAAAAAAACACCGTCTGTTATTAAAGGTAAGAAAAAATGTTGTGGGCTCCAACAGTTGCTCTAGAAAACGCTATATCGTTTAGGGAAAATGCTTGATCCGCGCACCCCTCGCCCAGCTAGCAAAACACGGTAGCGTTTTCAAATAGAACGCAAAAAAAAAAAAAAAAACCAAAAATTCCTTTATTGTATGCTAACAGTGATTGTAGCTATTCCCGAAGCACATAAACTACAAAAACAACACGACAACAGTAAAAACCCTATGGCAGACAAACTCGTTTGCGTCAAAGATATCTAAATGTTCGGGTCCATCATCAGTCATCTTTATACTGAGCAAGCACATTATCTCTCAAAGATTGAAACATTGTTAGAGAGAACAACGCAAATCATCTTATCTCACTTTGTTTCATTTGACAGAATGTCTCCGCTATCATGTTCCTTACATTTAGGTATATATTAGTTCAATTATTATTATTCAGATATTAACTTTTTTCCTTACAGTGTCTAATACTTCACGATGACCAGTGCACCGCTTGTTTCTAATTTGTAGATCTGCGATACACTACAAACTCTCGGCACTTCACATAAAGACCATCACATTGGTTACACATCTTACAGACGTAAACTCCTTTCATAGTTTTTTTTTCTTTTAATGAGAGCTTTACAAAGCCCTCAACCTATGCCGAACAACAGTAAACCAAAAACCATGGATACTGGAAAACCTACAAAGCAGTGGTTTGTGCTAATTTGTCCTCTATGTTGCAATTCAGACACCCACCCCCACCCCCCACACACACTCCACCTTTCAGCTGTCGAACACCATTTTTATCTTAGGTTTTTAGGTTCTCATCAATTCTCTTCTATATTCATCCGGCTACTTTAATGCAAATTCTTATATGAATTAATCTATCCTAATACAACAATTTCTCGCTACTTTAACGCAACACTTCTCTACCCCACACGAGTTGTGCAACTCAATACAAATCTAGACCACATATGTTCATCATTGATAATGATAATGAACATCTATTACTCTTGGATTTGCTTTAAATTATCTAAAAAATTGCTCTGAGTTTTCTCTCTAAACAAATTGATTCTTAGCAGAACTGGGGTCTGACCTCTTTTTCTTGACTGTGCCTACTCAGCAGCCCTACTGTGCATCAACCACCCATCTACGACACGCTTAACTCGCCCACTCACTTCTAAGACAAAAACTGTAAGGTTAATTCTGAACCGACAACTCTGGCACCACCTGCTGTCCCTTACTACATACCCCAACGCTTTTCTTAATTGAAAAAAATCTTAGCGCGAGATGAAAAACTGCGAAAAAAAAAAAAAAATTCCACACACACGCGATGGGTGCTTGAAAAAGCCATTCCCATTAAGCGATCATGGCTATTCATTCATTACCCATTGTAAACATATAACTATGGTATTTCAAGAAGAGTACGAAATATGAATTTGTGTCAAGCACCATTCAATCAATGGTGTACTTTAAATGCCACACCACACCCCCACTGCCACAACAACGAACATTAACACTCAATACTCCCATCCTATAACCACCCCAGTTCTATGACCCATATACCCCCTTATCACATTAAAACCAGTTTAACGGAAATCTCCTTTATGAAATCCTATAACTACTAGTCAAGTAGAGAGTGAAATCTTTACGTTCACTCCACCCTCCATTTGCCTCACCCACTCATCGACATTGGGATAGTCTTGAACCACGCTCTACACCAGGTGGTGTTCGAAAGTTTTGGGGGTGGGATTAGCGCGAAGATCTTGATTCGAGTCTATTCGCACAAGCTTTCCACCTTTCAACCGGAGATTTCCAGTAATTGTCACCATCGACAAAGATCAGGGCTGACTCCAATCTTCAGCAAAATACTGCTCAATTATGTTTTCTTAGCCGAGAACCGATGGACATTTCAGGGTACCGATCCGATTATTATGACTACCCATTGCTCAATAGCGCTCCCTATCCGCCCCATTGTCTTGAACATAGAGTGAAGGAACATAAAATGAACAATAAACCAACGTTAGTCAATACTGAAATGTATCAGTATACGGCTAAACCGAATTACAGTAACACCATTCTCTCGAGTTTCCTAGATCGAAATACAGGGTAATGATGCCACAATGTAATAGCCAAACTTAGATAATATCACTGCACGGTAAAAAAAAATAGTGTCAGATTTAATGTGATAATAGGGCACAACATGACATGGACTATATTGAAAAAAGCAACAAGGGAATCAATACCGATGAACAAAGTGGGAAGATAGTAATCTCAAGATTAATATGATGAACAACATAACAGTGCTCGCTCCATAAGTTTTAATCAACTTGAGAATTTGCGAAAGTTTCTTGAAGGTGATATACAACACAATTTAAAAGTTCTAATTAAATGAATTCTATTGTTTTTTCAATGTAAGGCGAGTTTAATGCATATTTTGAAGTGAAATAAATAAAGAAGAAAGATGTGATACATTTTTTGTTGACAAGGAATAAATAAGAAGAGAAAGATTGAACTTTGCAATTAGTTTCTTATAGAATGTTTCGACACTTTTTTTGAGAGAAAAGAGAGGGATATTATTGTACTTTTTAATGCATGCATGTTGCATTTTGAATATCTATCCCCTTCTTTCCTTCGAGAAAAATTCCTCTTTTGGTGCGACACCTTATGAGATTATTAGCATTCATGCCCCCCTACAATTTAGGATAGGTGCCGCGTTTTGCGTTCTATGTGACAGATTTTGTCTTTAGAAATTCAACATATATTAAGGCAACAAAACAATAAGTAATTTTCTAAGAAGCTAGAGCACGTCAAACTAAGGTAAAATGTCTAATACACGATTTACTCAGTCATATTGGTGAGCATATATTTAATCATACGTCTAAGGAAGCTACCACAAAGAAAGAATAAATGTTGAATGTTTTATATTGAGCAGATAGTTATAAAGTCAGAATTTATTCCCATCCAAAGCCCAGTGACTACAAATTTTACTTACATAAAATACAAATGATACACAGACTCTCTATCATATAACAGAAAATATAAAACCATTTGTTATAACGCGCCCCGTACAGTTGTGGGTGGGAATAGGCTAGAATCCGGACACTCCACAGTATTATTCTTGGTTATTAACTTATGCTAAACAGAAGTTGTATATGACATATGACCATATGAGGTCATGGATTTGAGGAAGGAGCGAATGTGAGTAGTTGTTACTAGAGTAAGATTTTCATTGATAAATGTCCCAAAGATAGTCGCGAATACCGAGGTAACAGATGACAAATCGGGACACCGCTATCACTACCCGCAAACCTTGGAAGAGAAGACTGCGTCTACAAATGAAACTGAATGTTAGACCGCCCGACAACAAGCAAGAATCTTCAATTTAAAACAGTTGAATTGGCAAGCTTTTCTCACGACTACTGCCAAGCATCCAATTAACGATTCTCAGACCTTTAAAGCGACATACGATATGGTGGCGATGCTGAATAGTACACGTGCACTCCGCCTCTAGAGGAAACATAGAAATTACACTTAGCGCGGCTAAAACCCTGAACTATCCAAAGTAAAATCATCATCTTGGTTCATTTTATTCCATTAACCACAATGCATAAGTCGTAAGATTTCTTTTGTTGATTGTTATTTCCTCTTGAGACATCCAAATAGCACAAAAATTACACCTCCAAGTTGAGTGTCCACCACCATACCCAGTATGCTAGACTCCATCTTTCATTATCTAATACACACACAACTATGTGCCTCCTCTATCTCAACTCAAGACGACCAAACATGAGATAAGAGAAATCCGATGATACCTCACATGGTGACTGCATGTGGATGTACCGCATTGTGAGAAGTCCTTGAAAGAACCCTCTACGATGCAAGCCCAGTGACTCTCCGCAGGGGGGCGTAGACCACCTCGTCGGATAAATTCGCATTAGTGATTATCTCGTAGCGATCGGTAAGTAACGCAAGATAAGACCTAGGTCCAAATGGTACACCCTCCGCTTGACAGCCCTGGGTTAAGAGCTAAGCTAAGATATAGAGGCATTAAAGGCCAAAATTGAGGCACTATGGCCTAGGACTAAAGAAGATATAAGGGTGGACTAGTTAGATTACTACCACAAACCAGTGTACTCTCTAACTAGTTTCGTCACTCTAACTATTTTACACACACTTTGTAACGTACGTCACGTAACCTATAACCCACTTTTACACTCAACATTGGCATGCTAAGGACCCTTGCACTACTCCGTCCTGACATCTAAATAGCACATGTGTTAACGATTTGGTGCTATTTTTGGCATAGCCTTTTGATCACCAAACGAAAAATCCAAGATTGAAGGGAGAGCTCTACAGTCCTACCCATCACTGGCCAAAGAAAAAAAGATGGAAGCTCAAGTTACATGAAGAATGTCAGCTTGGAGAACTTCCGAGTAGATCCCTCTGCACACAACCCCCCGAATCACAAGAACTGCACAGGAAGGGCAAAATAGCACACAGAACGGGAATCCCTAACAGAAACAGAACTCAACGAGAGGAAGTAGCTAACCAAGAATGAAATCATTGAGTACACCAGCCCACAAAGGAGTATCATCTCGTAACTCCCCCGCTCAATTTCTACACAGACATATCGGATATGAACGGCGGATATGTATGGGAACAAAAATATCGCCTAAGCCTAGAAATTGTCCAAAAACTCATGAAAAATGTAACAGGAAAACTCATAATATAAACTAAACTTAAGATATAGATAGAGACCACAACATTTTAAAGTCCTGATCTATAGGAAAATTTTGATATATTGTTGACCTCACATGAGTTATGCACATCATTGTTGAATAATAACGTCGTCACTCATCCAGACTCTAAACAAGTCATGAATTTACATAGCTATCCGCGAGTGTACTCATTTCAATGTGATAAATTACACTAATATATGAGGATTTAATCTATAATATGCTCTAATGTTTAAAAAATTCACTAATCTCAGTAATGCAAAAATATGATCACATTGTTAAATTCAAATTCGTATTAATTCACACAAATATAAAACCATAAGTTAACTGAATATATATATCTATCCCTCGGCTTTTACGCATATGCTTTAATTAATTATTACTTGATGATAAACAACACTTATGAACGAAAACTAACTTAATTTTACTTTTCTCGATAACATCTAAATTAAAAGATTTTGCTTCCAATTATAAATATAAATCAACTTCAATAAACTATTGCGACTTATATAAAATATTCTTTTAATATAATCCTATAATACATGCAGTCTTAAGTATCATATAAATGTATTCGCATATATAGTACAACAAAGAGGACATAGCACGGCTGGTAAGATCGGCCTGCAACCCCAAACCTTTATGTCGGCGGTATCGGGGTATCAATATGCCCCTCGGGCCAGCCAACGCAAGATGGGGAGAAGACACTGTCAAGCGCCGCACTCCGTAGCGCACGTTTGACTTTCTATGACAGCCGACGGCGTTGACCCAATACCACCGATAACATAAATCGGAAACCACCAAATCCTTAACGATCTATAAACACTCCCCGCGCAACACCATCGTCGAAATTTACCTCCGAGATCTCTAATCCACCACCGACGAAATACCTCCGCCCCAGGAACTCCCACTCGCCCCTGATATATCTCTCCATGAAATATCGGTGTCGACAATATTTTTCGAGAGTCACTACCTGGAGTCGCATTATTATACCAATGATACGCTCATATGTCTCTCCGAAAGACTCCGGCAGAAGCCGAAGTCAATGCTGTTACAACCCGAATGTCGCACAATCGGAGCTGAAAAATGAAAATTACGTGGCCATCTGGAAGACAAACCCGCAACACACGCTGAAAGACAATTTACGCAAGCTTGAAAATCGAGAAAACACCTATCCAAAGTGTGAAATCAAAGTTCAACTTGCGACAATTTGTCGCCAAGTTCAGTTGTCAACTTGCGAAACATCCACCTGAGTCTGCCACCAAAATTTTGCAACCAACTCTTGTCTTAGATTTTTTCTTCAGATATTTTTGGCTTACAATCCTATTTTTCTCCATTGTAAACCCACCAGATCAAGGTAGCCTTAAGTATATAGGAAGTAAGAAGAAGGTGACATAGCCTTTCTATATAAAGCATTCTGTAACATTTTCTTTTAAAAGATATCTCGGGAGTTCTTTCTAGAGACCAACTTTTTGTATAGGCTTTGAGAAAAGTAATACACAGGCTGTGCTCGCATTACCTACCATCTTCATGATAGTCATTTCTCTCCTCATATCCAAAAAACGATGAGATGTTTCCAAGGACGAGTGGACTAGACCTTTTGTTCTTGGAGTGAAGGAAGTCATAGCGATCAGCAGGTTATCGCGATGCGCCAAAATGGAAGTTATGTTTGTTTCAAATATATTCAATGAAAAGAACATGTGGTGACGCTGTTTCTGGTTTTCTATTTTTTAGTCTAACCTTAAAATTGGCTTAAATCACCTGGGCCCAAACACTTGGCGTACACTTTTTGATACGCAGGCAGAACATCATTAGTCCTAATCTCCTTGCGAGTCCTTGATGACAAGGCTAATCCAAGGTTAAGGACACCCTCTGAATGGCCAACTACTAAAGGCTGCAGAAGGCTATGACACCATGCAAGATGGAACTTATAAGTGTCGGGCCGAATTTAGTGTTTGAATCCACTTAAGGGGAAACCATCTGTACCATACCCGGTATCGGGAACATAGGCTATATGTTAACAATCCCCCAAACTAAGCGAGAACAGAATTCAAGTGACTCGGAACTACGCTTTTGTATAAGGAACCTGAGCCCAGTCGATCTACGAAAACCTCGCCAGAAAAGTACTTTTCTTTGAAGTAATCTTAACCGTTACTCACTACTATGGTTTCACTTCAACAAAGCAACACCTTTGCAAACATCTTTAACTGTTCCTCTTCTTAAAACTCAACCTTGAAAAGAGAAATACACCAATGCAGCTTTTGAACTATATCAGTGTAATTGAAAACCATCCCAGTCGAATGATCCTAGAGGCACTAACAATGCCTAACTAATGCACGCGCACTAAGTACCATGGGTGAAAAGGTAATATAAATTTTGTTGATTACTGCCCAGTCTAGACGGACCGAGCAATCAATGGCACACTAGTCTTGATGGTGATACACCCATTAACAGGACATACAACATGCATGGGTGACCGAATGCACAGTAGCTAACTGAAAGAGGCTACTAGTGTCCTTAGCGCCCAGCTCATCCCTGAACTTTGAGCATAACCAAATGCATGGGCAACCTTGGAAAGATATTGGATTGACTTGACAATCGAAAAATAATTGAAGGTTTAGAGAAGTATCACATTTGCAGCGTCGGGGAAGAAGAATTTTTATAACCATGCATAGATCGAGAAGAAGAAAAGCAAAATAGCGGAGATTGGATGAAGACACATTTAGATATGGTTACTCATGATCTTAAAATGGATTGTTATGAGCTAGAATGTAGTCATATAATATTATCTTATTGTAGACGCTAGTTTTTAGTATGTTGAATTTAGTTTGTGATGAAATATTAGTATTTGAAATTACGGAAACTTAAATAGTATGTTTTTAATCGTCTTTAATTAATGTTATTTTAATATTGTCCGATTGTTTTATTTTATGTAGCATAGCCAATGATGTTGAAAACCAAACGTAGTGGGTCATTGTATGAGTCACTCTCTTTCCTAAGGTTACGATGATTAGATCGAAAGTATTAACTTTGCACCCAGCCATAATCGAAGGTGGTTGCGATGAAGAAAGTGTCTTTTATAGTAAGGAGGAGCCATCAAAGTATATAATCGGCTAGCCTAACTGGAGCGTCGCATAGTCGTACAAGTTGTAAGAAGATATACTACAGTGGGTGACATTCCCGTAAACTGTTACGTGCACCAGTAACCTATTTTTGTGAATAGCAAAACAATCATTTTTGGGTTATACGACCTTTGTGATCATCGATATAGAAGACATGAAAACGTAAAAAGGATGAACACGATGGGTGAAATGTTGCAGAAGGCAATATACTTCGTTATTTAATATATACCATACATAAATTGTGAAGAAAGGGTTGCCAACAAACGATATTTAACACACAATCAAGACATAGACGTTGCCAAGATCCCATTTCATGAAGAAGTTTAAGAAACTGACAGTTATTGTCCAAGCCCACAAAATCCCTTATAGGTCACTAGCATATCGTCTAATGAGTTTGTCTCATACATTGCCTAAATAACCACCGTAAGATCATTCTCATGGTTCATCAACAGGTAAATCTTATACTATCGCGAGTCCTTCCATATTGTGGTAATGCTGATTTTATACAACGTATCACAACGCTTGAGTGTGATTTGTTTTTATCCTTAAAAATCTAACATTAGATCTGATTACTTTCCTTATATACGGCATGCATGGACGCAAATTGCATGGGCACCTATGTGAGTGATTGGGTCCAGTTAACGAAACAAAGTTAATTCGATAAGAGGCTAGACAAAACAGATCCATAACACGCCAAAATGGGATGTGTGATGTGATTTTCGGCCAAAGATGTGCACCTTACTGTTTGACTGCGATTGGGAAGGAACAACCAAAGATGACGGTGTCTTCGCTTGGTGCATTAACGTTAGCATCTTGTAAAGATTCAACTCGTCCATGCCAACTATGAAAAAGCAACTGATTATTAGTTCGAAGATGTCGAGGTTAAATTCTTGCTAATCATACTGAGGGATATTCACAGCCACGCAAAGTATGCGTGGTTGATGATATACACTTTACACAAGTGGATATTGAGTGGTAGACTATCTAAACATATATCCAACAAGAATAGCAGAAAACATTTTAATGTATAGTCCATTCATGAGCAACTTCAAAATATTATGAAGGTGTCTGGTTTTTTGACTAAAGCTCAGTTTCCAATATTGAGGAGTGATGCCTTCTAGAAACCAGTAGACCAACCAATCAATCTGTTGTTACTTATATAACACTTCATAATTGTTTTGCTATCATGTGCAAAAATGAATTAATTATTTAAAGGACCATACAAGGTAGGAAGACCTTTTAGTGCAAAGTAAAGAGGCCCATGAGCTACACAAGTCACTCCATTGATTGATCGCAAATAAGAGTGCAGTAGCTATGCAACAGTGTAGGGATGAAATTGGGCCCAATCAATTGGCGAATTATCTTAATGCCAATCCCATGACTTGTAACGTGATATAATCTACATAGTTGTATTTTGTTCAATTATTTTAGGATAATATATAGGGCGAGGTATATATACTTATCTGAATCTGGTTTTCATTAGTATCGACTATATACGGAAATTATCAGGAGTAACAAGAAATTTTGTAAAGATACATGGAGATAGGCGAAAAATAAACTGCCAAAATTGTGATTAAATTTATCGCAATTGCTGTTTAAGGACATAAACTTGTTTGATAAATAGATAGTTTTACACATAGAAGATTTATTATTTATGTTTAAGATGAAATTAGTTAAGATAGAAATTTTTACATTAATGCCAAATTTTTTATTGTTCTAATATAAGTAATGCAATTTATAGTTTTCAATTTTTAATTTCATACATGTATTTGTTTTAGCTACATGAGTTACATAATGTGAAGGAAAACACCAATCTTACAGAACAAAATTAAAGACAAGTTTTTTAATTGGTTTTTGTTGTTTATTAAAAGCTGGATTTGTATTGAAGCTCAAAACCAATGTGTGTGTTCGGGTGTTTTTAAATAATAGAGAATGTTTATCCAGCTCAGTTGTCCAAACAATAATTTTATTTTATGACAATAACATAAACAATTTTAAAAACTTTTTCTCAAAGCTGTTTTCCTAGAACTGTTTTTTTTAAACATGTCCTAAGTAAGGCCAAGTGGTCCTCTACTAGACTTGGATATATGGTGTTGGCAACAACATGTCTATACCAAAGTACTGTCGCATATATCTATTTTAGTTCAAGGTGTTATTTGGTGATAAGCGCAAATTAGTATACAAAAAGCTACACGCCTTAGGACTATTAGGAAGCACCAATGTTATATATTTTTAAAGACCATTGTTAGATTCTTCAGATGGCAAATTGGGATTGCCTCAAAAGATCAATAGGTGTATTAGATATGAGAGTTAATGGCTCGTCAGGTTCTTCTACTAGAGAAAGTGAATAGACAACACCAAATAACAAAAAGTTTAGAAGAAGGAATAAGGCATAACAAGCTTAGGGCAAGTGTGATGTCTTTTTTTGACATTTAGAATAATGAAAAGGGAATGGTCCAATGGTACCTAAGGAAATAGAAAGTGCACGATCATTGTCTCGTTGTTTTGAATATAACTAGTGGTGAATTTCAGCCAATTATGGTGTAAAGATTGCAAACCCATTGTTTGTAAGATCTTTTTATAAGGCTGTCAACAGATAAGAAGGTTTTTAATGATGAGATTATACGTTGACCTGTGTAGCTTCATTAATTAAGGGTTAGTGTACAGGCTAGTGGGACGTAATATTTTTATTTATGTTGCCATTAATCACTTTGCCGAAGTAATAGAGAATGAGAGTCAGGATTGTCAAGATTGAGAACTATTACTGAATTAACATTTGGTATCCTAAACCTACGGATCATATAAATCAAAAAGGATCGCGAAGATTGGTCTTTTGTGGACTTTTTTTTTTGATTCAATGAGGTCGTTTGTCATGTCTACTAATCCATATTAAATGGTAAAATGATAAGATGACTTTGTACTAAACAAAGACTAGAGGCCAATAGTATGTTAGAGTTAAAATAGACATTGACATGTATTGACCTTTTAATATTCATACATGAGAAGAGTACGGGTACTTCATCACTTTTCAATGATTACTCTAAGTTTGGATATGTGTCTAGGAAATTTGATGCGTTGGGTAAGTTTTTTGAGTTTAAGGTAGAATCAGATAAGCTATTGGGTAAACATATCAAGGTACTTTGATTAGATCAAGATGGTATGTTTAGTAAGTTTAATTCTTTCCTTCATAGAGGCATGATTTATTCCAATTGTGTGCACTAGGGACTTCATTATAAAATGGAGTAATGGAAAGAAGAAGTCAAACTTTGGTAGACATATTGAGATTAATGATTAATGTCTTATTACTTCCAATATTCTTTTAGGGATATGTCTTGAAAATTGTATTATGCATTCTTTACTTAAGAGGCATATCGGTTTATAGGATATCTAAGAGATTCTTGGAGGTTATCACTTTTAGTTAGAGTAGTGTAAGAAGTGGTTTGGTTGTACAAATGTTAGATTTCTTATAAAGATTATATCATAAGTAATAAGACAAAGAGTGAAATAGATTGGAAAAAACCAGGAGATAGTTCCATCATTGCCATAGGAAGTAGCCTATGAATCAGAGGTAATAAGAAGACATAGCCAGTTGCCATTACTTTTAATTACACCGGAGTACTCTGTTATCATAGCGGGATAGATTTTATTCCCATGGATTGGTGATAAAGTGAATGAGTGAGTGTATTATTCTCACAGGAGCTCATGACGGGATAGTTAGAATCCTTGTATTCTAACATAGTTTGGGTTTTGGTAGAAGCACCTAAAGGGATAAAATCCATAGGTGTAATAAATTGATCCATAAAAGGAGCACATAAGTAAATGGACAGGTTGAGACGTATGTGGGTAGGGTGTAGGTAGTTCAAAACATTGTCTTAACTATGGAAAACCTTTTCAATAGTAGCCATACTCAAATCCATCGGAGTGCTCCAATCTATTACAGTGCATCTAATTTATGATATACAACAACCAAATATTTTCATAGTAAATAGCCTTATGTGTACAAGAAGGCGCAAGGAAGCATGATGATGCTCTTAGATCTTATAGGTAGATGACAATCTACTCATTAGGAATGATGTAGGGATATTGCATTAGTATACTTAGTTTTAGGTGAAAATCTAGAAGGAGTGCAATATATTTCTAGGATTAAGGTCCTTTAGGACTATAAGATAGGAAATTTATTCTATGTAACCTACACTTAAAAGCATTTAGTCAAGTGCATGATGCAAGACTCTAAGAAGGGCTTGCTACCTTTAGGTTTTGAGTTACCTTTCTTAGGATCAATATCATTGGACATTTAGAAATCATATTAAGGAAGTACCCTATGCCCTTATAAAGGGTAGCCTTATGTTTATGATGCTAAGTACTAAATTAGATATTTGCTTTGTTATAGGGATGATGAATAAATATCAATTCAATCTATGATTAGAAATTTGGGTGAATACTAGGCATATACTCAAGTATCTTAAGAGAATGAGAGATTCTTTGCTTGTGAGTATTTGTGATAAGTTAATACTCCTTTTGATAAGGACTCTTCTAGGTTTACCTCTAGGTATATATACACTTTAAGTGGTCTTACTTGTTGCTTATATAGAAACAAAGGAAGCCTTTTGGCTTAGGGGTAGTTCCTTTAGTTGTATTGTCCAAGATCCTATTATTTGATAATAGTGAAATGGTAGCATAGTCTTAAAAACCAAGAAACCACTAAAAGAGAAAACACATAGAGATGAAGTACTTCATTTTATAGGAGATAGTTAAGAGAGGTGGTATGGCTATCGAACATATTCTTTCTATGGTGCCTAGTTTGCTTTTGAGGCTAATAGGAGCTTATTGGAATTAAGCCCCTAAAAGAAAGACATGATGTAACAAAGTTATACTTTAGTATCCCCTTGCTATCATTTTTATGCATTGATATTGATTTGAGCACTCAATACATATCACTTGCATTGTACATGACTTGGGTACATTAAATGTTGCACTAAGGATATAAGTCATAGGTTCCTTACAAGATGATAAGTTGCTCATAATCGGTTCATGGATTTGGGCACTTTAGTAAAGGTTATAGTGCACTACCTCATAATTGAGGGGATGACTTGTTTTAGTAGTCAGGATGGGGTTCCCATGGTAAGTGCACTAGCGTGTATGGTTAGTTACATATTAGATAGACCTATGGTGAATCATGACGTAAGGCTATCAGATTGTCATGATTCGCCAAGGTACTATGTTGCATGGACTCTCAAACTTGAGAGGATATTGAGCTTGTGTTGAAATCAACAGGAGATTTTGACTTATGGGTGAGACCCTAATGTGGTCATATATCCTTATAAATTAGGTCACTGTTGATGGAGGCTAGTGACAACAAGTGTTCTCAATAGAGGCACCGTGATATCTCATAGGATTGAGATAATGTGCCATCTTGGATGATCCAAAGGATATGTGATCATGAAATATGTGGCTATAGTAATTTCTTCAGTGGAATTTGACATATGCTTCTTGAAGCTAGAATATGTAAATTGATCACATAATAGGAGGATTTGTAACTCAAGGATTAGAAAGGTAATCTTGATGGGTTGATGACACCACCTTATTATATTACTAATACCAGTTCATAGGGAGTGTCCTTGCAATGAATTGTAGGTCACAAACCCAAATTTTATCTCATTGTAATTTCATAGGATATTATAATGTAGTGAACTCTCTTTAATGGAGTGTTGAGTCAACTTCAGAATTGAATTATGAAGGAGTTAGTATTTCTTATGGGTCTTAATAGTTCATGCTCAAGCTCCTAATTCATGGTGGCACACCTTTTGAGCGTAATGTGGGTATGTA
>JBAPGN010001671.1:7500-15000 GCA_037355405.1 Vitis amurensis | reverse complement strand
GAGCTCCTACACCCTTAACCTAACCCTAACCCTAAACCCCTAAAACCCTAAACCCTAAACCCTAAACCTATACCCTAAATCACTAAATCCCTAAATAACTCCTAAACCCTAAACCCTAACCCTCAAACCACTAAACCCTAAACCCTTATATACATCGCCTGAGATATCCCTAATCCCCTAAACCCCTAAACCCTATAAACCCTAAAACCCTAATACCCTAAACGCCTAAAACCCTAACAACACCTAAACCACCCCTAACTCACCTAAATCCACTAATCCTAAGCCCTAAACCCTAAAACCTAAACTAACCCTAACATTAACCCCTAAATTACCCTACAAACTCTAAACCCTACAACCCTAAAAACCCTAAGACCTAAACCCTAAACCTAAACCCTAAACCCTAAACCCTAAAACTTAGAACCTCAAACCCTAAACCTAACCGCTAACTAAACCCTAAACCCTAACCTTCTAACCCTAAACAGCCTAAACACTAAACCTCTTAAAGTCCTAAACCCCTAACACCTAAACCAACAAATCCTCCTAACACCCAGAATCCTAATACCCTAAAGCTGTACAGCGAGAGCCCCCCCCACCACCACCCTCCGTTGTCCGACGCCCGCGCCCCCACCTCCCAGTTTTTGTGTGCCGATACTGCAAACGCACTCCACCAGCGACCCACCACCCCAGCCACAGCCCCCACCCTCCCCCCCCCTTTTACTCAACCGATTGCTAGCACGGCACATTAACATAGATAACAAACTGTAGAATGGGGACATGTAGCTACCGCACGAAGAGAAGAGGTTGGACGGAGAGAGATAAACGAATTGCATATACGCACGATGATCGTCCACCACTAAAATACCGTTTATGTTCTGGGGCCGTTATATCGCAAAGCTCAGACAACAGTCAACAGGTGGAAATGTTGGGTGAACCAGAAATTGGTACCGGACTAAGTGTGCTAGGTAAGCGCCCTGTAGTAAGAGGACGTAGTTAGAACGTGACCATCCCATGGGGTGGTGAGGGTAGAGCCCTCAATGTGGTAAAAAAAACCACACCCCTCCTCGGCGCCTCCACTCGCACTCGGCCCCGCAAGACTCGCCACACGGAATAAATCCCCTACCCCCGCGACTCCAATGTTGATCCCCGCGCGTTCTTCGCCGTAGGTAAGTATAAATAGGAGAGAAAATAGAATTGTTTTCGTCTTTACAAAAAAAAAAAATAGAGTAAATACTGTGCACGTTCACTAAAAAAATTAAATAAAAACACATGGCCGCGGAGGAGAGTGGGTGTGTGGCAGGTGTTCGCGCCCCCCCCCCCGCCTCCCCCTTTTTAGTCAATATAGAGTGTGCAGATCTGAAAAAATGCCCCGCCCGCCCCCCCCCCGCCTTTTTTAAAAACAACGCCCCCCCCCTTTTTTTAAAAAGAAAGGGCGTGAACTAGAAACGAGGCGCCCCCCCCCCCCGCCCCTTTTGAAAAAGGAGATGGCCCCCCCTAACCAAACCCTAAACCTAAACCCTAACCTAAACCCCTAAACCCTAAACCCTAAACCCTAAAAACCTAAACCTAACCCTAAAACCCTAAACCCTAAACCTAACCTAAACCCTAAACCCTAAACCCTAAACCCTAAACCCAACCCCAACCTCTAAACCCCAAACCCTAAACCCCAACCCAAACCCAAACCCTAAAACCCTAAACCTAACCCCAAAAACCCTAAACCTAAACCCTAAACCCCAAACCCTAAACCCCACCCTAAACCACCAACCCTAAACCAACCTAACCCAAACCCTAATACCCAAACCCTAAACCTAAACCCTAAACCCTAAACCTAAAACCCTAAACCCTAAACCCTAAACCCTAAACCCTAAACACCCTAAACCCTAAACACCCTAAACCCTAAACACTCCTAATCCCTAAACACCTAAACCCTAAACCCTAACACCTAAACCTAAACAGCCCTAAAACCCTAAAACCCTAAACCCTAAACCCCCTAAACCCTAAACCTAAACCCTAAACCCTAAACCTAACCCTAAATACCCAAACCCCAACCCGAAACCCCAAAACCAAAACCCCAAACCCCAAACCCTAACCCAAACCCTAAACCCCAAACCCTAAAACCCTAAACGCCAAACCCTAAACCCGAACCCGAACCGAAACCCCAACCCAACCCAAACCCCAAACCCAAACACCAAACCCAAAACCCAAACCCCAAACCCCAACCCCAAACCCCAAACCCTAAACCCGAACCCGAAACCACGAAACCCTTAAACTCACGAAACCTCGAAACCCAACCCAAACCCAAACCCAAACCCCAAACCCCAAACCCAAACCCCAAAACCAACCCCAAACCTAAAACCCTAAACCCTAAACCCCTAAAACCTAAACCCTATAACGCCGCAAACCCCAAACCCCCAAACCAAACCCTAAACCCTAAACCCTAACCCTAAACCCCAAAGCCCCAAACCCCAAACCCCTAAAAACCGGCATCCCGGGTCCCCGTTTCGCGCGCTGGCCCTGAGGCGCCTAGTGCTACAGTGATCGCGCGCCGTTCCGAGCGACTTGTGCTTACGTGATCGAGTACGTCCAGAAGGCGTACTGTGCTAGCAGTGCTAGCCCGCGTCCCGAGGCGTACTGTGCTACAGCGATCGCACGCGTCCCGAGGCGTACTGTGCTACAGTGATCGCACGCGTCCCGCGGCGTACTGTTCTACAGTGTCATCAAATATCTCCAGCTCGTCCAACCCGGCATCCCGGGATCCTCGTCACGCACGATTCCCGAAGCGCCCGTGCTACAGTGCTCGCACGCGTCCCGAGGTGTACTGTGCTAACAGTGACGCCACGCGTCCGATGCGTACTTGTCTACAATGTCCAGCCAAATATCCCCAGCTCGTCGAACCCGGCATCCTGGGATTCCCGTCGTGCGCGCTTCCCGAGGCGCGACAGTGCTACAGTGCTCGCACGCGTCCCGAGGCGTACTGTGCTACAGTGTCATCAAATGTCCCCATCTCGTCCAACCCGGCATCCCGGGTTCCCCGTCGCGCGCGCTTCCCGAGGCAACTGTGCTACAGTGATCGCACGCGTCCCGAGGCGTACTGTGCTACACTGCTAGCCCGCGTGCCGAGGCGTACTGTGTCTTACACGTGCCACAAATATTCCAAGCATTCGTCAACCGACATCTCCCGGAGATCCCCGGCGCCGCGCCTTCCCGAGGTGGCGTGCTACGTGCCTCGCAACGCGTCCCGAGGCGTGCTGTGCTATAAGTGGATCGCACGCTCCCGTCGGCTACTGTGCTACAGTGTCAGCAAATATCCCCAGCTCGTCCAACCCGGCATCCTAGGATTCCCGTCGCGCGCGCTTCCCGAGGCGCACCGTGCTATAGTGCTCGCAAGCGTCCCGAGGCGTACAGAGCTACAGTGTCAGCAAATATCCCCAGCTCGTCCAACCCGGCATCCCGGGATTCCCGTCAGGCGCGCTTCGCAAGGCGCCACTGCTACAGTGCTCGCGCGCGTCCCGAGGCGTACTGTGCTACAGTGTCATCAAATATCCCCATCTCGTCCAAATCGGCATCCCGGGTTCCCCGTCGCGCGCGCTTCCCGAGGCGCCTGTGCTATAGTGATCGCACGCGTCCCGAGGCGTACTGTGCTACAGTGATCGCACGCGTCCCGCGGCGTACTGTGCTACAGTGTCATCAAATATCCCCAGCTCGTCCAACCCGGCATCCCGGGATCCTCGTCACGCGCGATTCCCGAGGCGCTCGTGCTACAGTGCTCGCACGCGTCCCGAGGCGTACTGTGCTACAGTGATCGCACGCGTCCCGAGGCGTACTGTGCTACAATGTCAGCAAATATCCCGCCGTTTCTAGCGTACTATGCTACAGTGCCTGCAATTCCCAAGCTCTCCAATCCGACATCCCGGCATTCCCGATCGCGGGCGCGCTTACCGAGGTGACCGGCCACACAGTGCTCGCACGCGTCCGAGGCTACTGGCCTACAGTGATCGCACGCGTCCCAAGTCATTCTGATGCTACAGTTTGATCAGCAAATATCCCCAGCTCGTCCCAACCCGGCATCTCGGGATTCTCTTCGCGTCGTCTCCCGACGCGCCGCGTGCTTATAGTGATTCGCACGCGTCCCGAGCCATACTGTGCATAGAGGATCGCCACAGCACCCAGAGCATACTGTGCTACAGTGTCATTCGAATATCCCACCATCTCAGTCCAAACCCGGATCCCAGTCGCTTCTTCGCTTCCCGTGGTGCCGTGCTACAGCATGCTCGCCACGCGTCCGAGGCGTGCTGTCTGCTACAGTGATCGCACGCGTTCCCGCGGCGTACTGTGCATACAGGTGTCATCAAATATCCCCGCTCGTCCAACCGGGATCCTCGTCGCGTGCGATTCCCGATGCGCCGTGCTACAGTTCCGTTACGCGTCCCGAGGGCGTTACGTGCCTACAGTGATCGCACGCGGCCCCTAGCGTTACTTATTGCATACAGATGTCACAAATATTCCCCAGGCTCGTCCAAACCCGGCATCGCTGGGATCCCGTCGCGCGCGACTTCCCGAGGGCGCCACTAACTACAATGCTCGCCGCCGTCCCGAGGCGTACTGTGCTACAAGTGTCACCACATTACCCGAGAGGGTTATGCATTCGCGCCATATCGAGATCCATTCACACTCGCACCCAAGCGGGTCGCCTACGTGGTCAGCACGCGAATCCCGAGGCATACTCGTCATACAGTGTCGCCACGAGAATAATATTAAATGAATAAAATAATAATAAATAAGTAAATAAGATAATATTAAATTAGTTATAAAAATATTAAATATTAATTAGTAATAATATTATATAAAGAATGAAAGCAAAATTAAAAATAAAAAATTAATTGATTAATAATTAGTAAAATAATATTTTAAATTTATTAATTAAAATAATAGTAAAGTAATATTAAAAGGTTAATAAAATAATTAAATAAAATAATAATTAAAATATTGATTATTATTTATATAAATAATAAATAATAAATAAGTAAATTAATATTTTGATTAAGATAATGTGTGAGAAATTGTTAATTAATAATTAGTGAAATAAATATTAAATAATATCAAATAATTGATTAGATTATAATAATATTAAATAATTGACGTGAAGGAGGTGGGTATAATAAATAAGTAAATAAGATAATATTTAATAATTAATTAATTAGTTGCAAATTAATATTATATAAAGAATGAAATTAAAAATAAAAACAAAAAATAATTGATTAAATAAATAATTAATTACTTACTTACTTATTAAAATAATATTTTCAAATTTATTAAATAAAATAATAATGATTAAGAATTAGTAAAGTAAATATTAAATGGTTAATTAAATAATTGATTGGATTATAATAATATTAAATAAGTAAATATAAGAATATTAAATAATTGAAGTGAAGGAGGTACCCGGGTAGGGGAAGAAAGAGAGGTGGGCTGGGGGCAAAAAGTAAGGAAAGGGGCCAGGTGGGTAGGGAAAGAAGGGGAGGAAGGTAGGGAAAGAAGGGGAGGTGGGCTGGGCCAAAAGCAAGGAAAGTGCCCAGCCCAAAGGAAAGAAGGAAATGGGCCAAAAAATAAGGCCCATTCCCATTCCCATTTAATTAATAATTTAATTACGAAAATAAAAAATAATAATATCATTATTATTAAATAATATTGAATAAAATATTGTTAATATTTAATTAGTAAAATAAATATTAAATAGTTAATTAAATAATTGAGTAGATTATAATAATATTAAATAAGTAAATATAATAATATTAAATTAATAATTAAAATATTCATTATTTAATTATATAAATAATAAATAACTAAATTAATATTTGATTAAGATAATATGTGAAAAATAATATGAATAAATTAATTAAGAAATAATATGTGAAGAAGAAGGAGAGGTGGGTAGGGGAAGTGAAGGAGGTGGGCTGGGCCAGATGAAGTGAAGGAGGGGGCTGGGCAAAGTAAGGAAGGCCACAAAGGAAAAGAAGGAAATGGGCCCAAAAAATAAGGCCCATTCCCCATTTAATTAATAAATGAATTATGAAAATAAAAATAATAATTAATAAATTAATAATATCACTATTATTAAGTAATATTAAATAAAATATTAAAATTATATTGAATAAGTATTCAAATTAATATAAAACAAAGAATAAAAATAATATTAAATACATTATTGAAATAATATTAAATAGACGATTAAAATAATATTAATGAACCGGGGTCGGATAGTGAAAGGTCGGGTTCAGTTTGGGTCGAAAAAAAATTCGGGAATAAAGTTGGGAGGTTTGGAGAAAAGCGTAAGTGGATGAAACATGTAACATATAGTAACGCTTTATAGAAAATGATATTGTTATATTGAAACGAGTCAGTTTAACCGGAAGTCCACTTTCGGGAGTCGGAATTGGACGATTTTTTTTTTGAAATCACATAATTTTTCGAGAGGAACGATATGGAACCATATGATTGGGAGGATTCTGGCTCCGTGGGGCCCAATGGAGAAAAAGTGCAATTTGGGACATGTTCCCGACCGTTGGATCGGGACTGAACGACATCGAAACGGCGATCCGTTGGTGCCGTTAGACTCGTACCGTCGAGGACTATGTAAAGCGAAATGCCGTTTACGACGGTTTTAGGGGCAACCGGTAGATCCGAAAAATTGACCACAAAAACCGACGCTTTGAACGCGATTTTGAGGCCCTAAACGATCTCGGATGGCCGAAAAACACCCATCGCAATTGGGGAAACCCCTACTGGTCTGCTTCTCCACGCTGTTTCCTACGACCCTAGGCCGGCCCGAAAGTCAAATTCGAAAGAGGTTACTATTTCAATAGTGCTTCGACCATTGCGCCCTTCGCGGAAATGCCAAAAAATACCCCCCTTCTGGACCCACTTTCCACGATTCGAACCGTTGGATCGAAACTAGACACGTCCACGGACGTCGCGCAACCCTTCGTTTTTGTTCCGAGGGACCCATGCCCTTCGATCCGCACCCCGGAAGTGAGCGCACCCGTTTCTTATGAATAGTAAAATAAAATATTTTTCCGAGCCATTTTTCGTGCCCTTCCCGCCATTGCAATGCGAATCCAACCGTACGGATCGAAAGCCCTTGTCGAGGCCTACGACTGTCCGACCTCCTTTTTCGGAAGAAATTTCTCGAACCCCGATATTATAAGGGTAAACCCATTTTATGAATAGTGTGAATAGTGCCCAAAAAGTGAGAATTTTCCCCTTTTTTTTAAACGCGATTTTCGATACCTTCTGGCCATAATCCCGACGATCCGACCCCATGGATGGAAAGACCACGTCGAAAACTATGACGGTCGACCCCTTTTGCCTCTCGACGTCGCCCGAGATAGCCGGAATCGCGATGGAAAGAACGGACGGCCGGCAGCCCTCCTGGGCAAAAGGGCAGGGGCAGCAGCCACACCTGAGCACCCAGCTGCCACGTGGCGCGCTCAGGTGCGACCAGGC